>ML324468.1:0-49493 GCA_005239505.1 Nicotiana paniculata | reverse complement strand
CCGTCCGGTTAGAAAAAAAACGTAACCGGCCCGGCCCGGCCCGCCCGTTAGACACCCTTACTCCTAATACATATGTGATTAGGGTTACTACTATTTAACTACCAAACTAACACTTATCAACTAAAATGCCTACCCCGTTCTTCCCTCTCACCCTTCTTGAATACCACAACTTAAACCCATCAAACTCTCGAGCCCTGTTCCCCACCCATCTAGTCTCCTGGACACAAGCTATGTTAATCTTCCTCTTATGGAGAATCTTTGCTAACTCTATAAACTTTCCCGTTAGAGTCCCTATGTTCCATGACCCCACTCTCAACCTAGAAGGGCCGCTCTCTGCGAGGACATGTCCTCACTCTATCATAGCTCGGCGCGGCCACTAGACCAGCACAAAGCTACAAGCAGAATAGACTAAAAAGGGATAGGCTAAACAGAAGCCTACGAGTACACAAGGTGCTAATAAGGGATCCGACTAAGCAGAGACAAACTATGTATTAGTTATAACACTAAAGTGATAGACAGAGACACATAAAAGCCGACAAGTCTAGCTAAATCAAATTTAAAAAGGATAACGTAGATGTCAAAGATACATGAAAGCAAAAAGGAAAAAAATAACAACAAAAATACCGATACCACGAGTACCAGATATAGAACGAAAGAACCTGGAGCAAGTTTTCCTGTAGCGTGTCGGATCTGCTCAAGAGCACTGACAAGTCATGTTGCGTCCCGCCGGAAAGCTGTAACAGCACCTGCGGCAGCGACAACAACGGCGAAGCAGCAGATGCCGGAGTGTCGCTACTGGGTGCTACTGGAGGTTACCGTTTTGGGAGGGGGGAGGGGGATGAGGGACTAGAACGTTAGCAGTAAATGTTAGAAAGGAAGGGAAGGAGAGAGAAAAAGTCAGTCAGCCAATCTTCACTATTTTGATTATATATATCGACACTGTGAAGAATTTTTACACTACATGTACAATTTAATTGGATTTAATCGTTTTTTTTATGGTTACTGTACCATAAGTAGAGTAACTTGTTATTGTAAATCAAGTTAAATTGTTGTGTTGGTATAAAAATTCTTAAGAATGTCAATGCACAACACTTAAACTCTAGAGCAAAATATTATGCGAGGCTCCCAAAGCCAGCGAAATTTAAACTTCCATAGGAAACCTTTGAAAAGTGACTTCACATTTCAACTCTATAATCTTCACAAAAATTATGGGATCTTAACAACCAGAGTGACAGAATAAAGAATCTAAAATAACTGTTTACAAGAAGAATGTGCTATGTATGTTACAATTGTGTAAAACTATTGACAATTTGCTGTAAGTTAGAAACAAAAAAAGGTTCCTCAAAATGAAGGAGAAGTGCTCCGACTAGATCCTGATCTTTGGCTTGGAGAAACTGTAATCAACATATCCAATACTTCCTTCATGTTAGGTCTAGCATGAGGATTATCAGCAGTGCACCTTATTCCTATCCTAAGCAATCCACTCAACTCCTCTGCTCCCTCTGCTAAGCCAGATACCAAAAGAGCAACTGGTATCATTGCTCTAGTAAATCCTTGCCTTCCATCTCCCATCACTCGTCTCGCCCATTCAACTAGACATTCCTCGCCTCCATCTACAGCACGTCGTCCAGTGGCTAACTCCATTGCCAGCACTCCATAACTGTAAACGTCGCCTTTTGTTGTAGCCTGCCACGTCTGTCCATATTCTGGTGCAACGTACCCCACTGTCCCAGCAACAATTGTGCTAATATGACTATCTCCAGCATCCATTACCCTAGCGAGGCCAAAATCTGTGACCCTTGCCCTACCGTCTTTGTCTAGTAGCACATTGCTAGCCTTGACATCTCTATGAACAATACAAGGGTAGCACTCGTGGTGTAAGAAGAGTAAAGCACGCGCTACATCAATCGCCACATTAATTCTTCTATTCCACGTAATCTTGGTTCTGTCTGTGATAATGTCGTCTAAGCTTCCACCTTCCATGTATTCATAGACTAACAATTTCTCTGATCCATTAAGGCACCATCCGTAAAGAGTTACAAGGTTCGGATGCCAACCAAAGTCATTTCCACTTAGTACCTCCATTTCAGCTCTGAACTCTCTTTCCCCTTCAAATCCCTCCCTTTGTAGCTTTTTCACTGCCACTTCCCTTCCATCAGGCAAGATTCCGCGATATACTGTCCCGAATCCTCCCTTCCCTATGATTCTATCATTCGAGAATCTACCTGTGGCTTTCAATATATCAGAATGTGTGAAGTTTGTTGTATCCAAACGGATTACCTTAACATCATTAGACAACCATGGTGAGGATGCACCTGAACTTGATGGTAGATCATGTCGTCCCTTTGAATCCTCCAGTAGATATCCTGGTGTATCTATCGGAGATTTTAGGACGAGGCAGATGATGAGTGTCATGACTCCGCAAACAAGGAAAGCCAGTACCAGAGCCAAGAATACCAAAATTGTACCTATCTTCGTGGTCTTTTTGAAACTTCCGCCCTTGTTTATTGCATTATCCCTAGAGTTGTCAATGAAAGGTGGGAGGCGAAGCAATGGATCGCCAAGATATGATGACTTCTCAAATGTGGCCAATTGCCCACTTTCTGGTGTAGAACCATAGATGTACGGGTTGTAAGAGATGTTGAACTTGCTCAAATCAGTTAAGTTACTAAAGCTAGCCGGGAATAGACCAGAGAAATTGTTGTAGGATAGATCAAGGTTTTGTAAACACTTAATGTAGCCAATCTGACTTGGAATTTCACCAGAAATTCTGTTCTGTGAAACATTAAGGACTACTAGTTGCATTTGCCCAATCTCTGAAGGAAGCGTGCCAGAGAACTCATTTACGCCCAAATGAAGCATACTGAAATTCTGCATGCTGCCAATTTCAGGAGGAATCCCGCCAGAAAATTTGTTCTTACTGAGTTGAAGATAACCTGATATCTGATTCGAACGAACATTACTACCAGGTTCACACACTGGAAATAAACCATACCCTTTAAGCAATTTATCCCATAAGCTCCTACAATTCTTCCTTGTAAGAAGAGGATATACAAAGCTAAATGGAGGATAATCAGCTGGTATCCACCTCCTCATAGCGAAGCACTCCCCCGAGCCAGCAGTGACCTTATCCTTTTTCCTATTCAACAAGAAAGTAGGCATAGGATTTGAGCCAATTCTTGCTAACTGAGGAGGTATTTGCCCTGAAAGTTGATTATTTGCAAGATTCAGCCACAGTAAGCTACTGCAATTTCCCAACTCGGGTGGTATTCCACCGATCAGTGAATTGTTAGCAAGCATCAACCACAAAAGTGAGTTTAGCTTTCCCAAACCAGGTGGTATCGCGCCAGTTAACTTGTTAGAGGAAAGATCAAGTGCCTGAAGTGTTGGAATATCTCCGTATTCTGATGGTATACTTCCATTAAACTGGTTGTAGGCAAGAATCAGAAACTTTAAACCTTCCATTTTGGAAAGTTCAACTGGTAATGGACCAGAGAACTGGTTATCACTCAAGTCCAACCGAGAAAGGTTCACTAAGTTGGGAATTCCAGAGGAAACTATGCCTCCAGTATAAGAGTTACCATGCAACAGCAGAAACCTTACCTGTGTAAATCGCCCGAAAATCTCTTGTATTCTTCCTCTGAAGTTGTTTCTACTAAGATCAAGAAACACCAAGTTGCTTAGGCCTAATAGACTCTCTGGAATATCCCTTGAAAAATTATTGCTTCCCAAGTAAAGTGCCTGAAGACTCATAACTGAACCAATTTCCCTTGGAATTGGCCCTGAAAAGTTGTTCCCAAACAAATTCAACTCTACCAAGTTTTTACAATTCGATATCTCTTTTAACAATCCTCCAACGAATCCATTTTCTGATAAATCCAAAGCCTGCAAACTGCAGTTTGGAGTGAAAAACAAAGAAGGGAGAGAGCCAGTGAACTTATTATTAGATACCGAAAACTCCGTAAGCATATCAAAACCAAGTGACAACTCCCCAGTCAAGTTATTGTAGCTCAAATCAAGATACTTGAGATTCCAGCACTGATCAAAGGTACTTCCAATCTCACCAGTGAAATTGTTATAAGAAATATTAGCAACCACCAAACTGTCACAAATCCCCGGGAAAGTTAACTTGATTTCCCCATGAATTCTATTCATGGTCAAATCAAGAACTTGCAAATTGTTGAGCGCAGTCAAATTAAGCTCACCGTCTATAATATTGTGTGACAAATTCAAGAATCTCAGATTTTGACACTGGCCTAAGTCTGCAGGAATGGCACCACCAATTGTATTTGTCGACAGGTCAATATAAGTCAACGCTGTCATGGCCGAGAAGTTATCAAAAAACTTCCCGGACAAATTGTTGTTAGAGAGGTGGATTTCAGTGACACGATTGATTCCACTATCGCAAAAAATTCCAGGCCAATTGCAAGGAGAGGAGTCTGTTGGATTCCATTCTGTGTGTTTGTATCCTTTATAAATTGGATTTTGTTCCTCAAGAAATGACTTGAAACTCAACAACACTCGCTTGTCTGTTTCGAGTGAATCTCCACTAACTAGCCTTCCTATAATTCACAGAAAAAATTAGTATTGCAAGTGAACATAGAAACTCAAAAGACACTGTAAATATTACTAGTACCACTCTAAACATGCAAGAATCTTTGAAAATTTTAATCAGTACTCCATATTAATTGGGCTATGATAGAAAATGTTTGCTTTCATAGAGTTTTGGACTTAAAAAGGAATACAAACCTGAAGTGACGAGAAGCAAGAAGTGGAATAATGCAAGACGAAGAAGAATATCAGATTCTTCTTCTGACATGATCACTATAACTCAAATCTTGTTTCCTCTTCTTCTTGAGTTACGTTGACAGATGAGTTCTTGTTATGTCAGGGGGTTTAGAAATTTGTGCAAAAAAATATTTGGGGTTTTGGTAGTTCAGAAACAATATCTGAGGGAGGAGGAATAAACATGGGGAAAATGTAGTTGAATTTCAGAGGGCCTGCAGATGGACCAAACCAAACTTTTTAAGGCAAATGCACGTACGCTAGAATAATTTAATACTAGTATTGCTTTGTACTAGTTTAGTGTTGTGATTATTAAATTTTAAAATTGGTGTGTTTATTGTGGGTGTACTATAGTTATAGTATTGCTTTTTTGGTGGAAAGAAGAAGGAGCATGCTTTTGAATTTCATGGACCAGAACTTTTAGAAATAGGCATTTATATGTAAAAGGCCGCCCAAATTGACCATTTGTCCACTGGTTGATAACTATGGAATTGTATTTCTTAGTTCTAGAACTTGATGACCAGTTTAATTTCTTCCCAATTTCGCATTCTCTACTTTTGCTTCAAAACTTCCACAAATATGTTTGTTGAATCAAACTTAAAAGGGCGGCTGACGCGTTGACCTTCAAAATGAAGAAAGTTTTTAGGAAAATCCCTAGATTTGTCCCCATAAATCACTTACATACTTTAACTTTACGGGTGACCTTTTACCCCCTCATTTTTGTTTGAAGTGGAACAAACAAGAATGTACACTGGGTGTGGTCTTCATCATATGAGTAAATACTTAAAGGTTTATATTGTATCAATCAATACATAACACAATTATTCATAAACAAGAATATCACTAAATTATAATTAATTAAACACATTCTCACCTTTATTATCATTTAACCATGATAAATTAGTATGCTCTGGTATTTACACAGTATAACTAAGTCTTTACCCTTCATGTGCTGATATTCTAGTACTTTTATATATCAGGTGTTCAGTTACAAGGTAACTATGCTGGCGGGAGGTTATAGATTTTGGAACGTCACTATTACGATAAATAAATTTTTTTTTGGTAGAAATGACGTGGGATAGTCACTTTTTAAATGATATTTAATTTTTATCCAGTATTTTAATGCTGAGCAAAAATAGCCACTACTCTATTAAAATTTATATGAAAAGATGTTTTTACCCTTTCTTCATGAGGGCTGTGTAAATATTAAGGACATGGTATCCTTAACGTTTACACTGCACGCATGAAGCTAAGGACGTCATGTATTTAACATTTACACTGCACATATGAAGTTAAGGACATGATGTCCTAAAGTTTAACACTGGAAGGTGCAAATATAGGATACTTTGTCCTTAATATTTACACATCATTCATGAAGTTAAGGACACCATGTCCTTAATGTTTACACAACACTCATAAAGTTAAGGACATTATGTCCTTAACATTTACACTGCACACATGAAGTTAAGGAAACCATGTCCTTAACATTTACACTGCACATATGAAGTTAATGACATGAGGTCCTAAAGTTTAACAACAGAAGGTGCAAATACAAGTTAAGAACATTATGTCCTTAACATTTACACTGCTCACATGAAGTTAAGGACTTCATGTCCTTAACATTTACAATGCACATATGAAGTTAAGGACGTGATGTCCTTAAAGTTGAACAAAGGAAGGTGCAAATACATGGCACTTTGTCCTTAATATTTACATAACATTCATGAAGTTAAGGATACCATGTCCCTAATATTTACACAGCATCCATGTCTAGCACATGGATATTTTCGTCTGGACGGGTAAAAATTTATTAAGCACTGGCTAAAGAATAAATACATTTTAAACAATAGTTAAAGAATAAAAATATCTCTAATTAGTGATTAACTGTGCACTTCCCCAAAAAAATTTATGTATACAATCTTGGGAAAAGAATTGTTATATGATCCGACTAGGCACTAGGATTCTCAACTAAATTTTTAGAGGATATTTCTTCTTCTTTTTTTTCGGCTTGGCATTTTTAAGCCAAAAGCGTTAACTATTGAGAAACATTAATATTTACCGAGTTTTCTTCCTTCGTGTGAATTATAATTGTAGAAGTAAAAATAGAAAAATAAGGCACTCCAATGAGCAGCGGCGGATGTAGAGCAAACGGTACGAGTTTCTGTGATTTCCAGTAATTTTTATATGAACCTTGTATTTATACTAAGAAATTCATTAAAAGTATAAGTATATTTAGCTTGGAACCCAATTCGTTGGTCCAATTATCATGTGAATTAACTTGAGATTGTCCTATAAAAATTCTGAATCTGCCTCTGCAGACTATAATTTTCATTAAATTGTCAAGGTTTACATCTAATCAGCTCGTGCTAATACTTTCATATAGAAAGAGAAGTTCCATTGCAAGAAGCAAACTGCCGAAGCCAATTCTTTTGAATTAAAAATGTCTTGTGTGTACGTTTAGAAATGGCTCTTATATTGGTGTTATGTGTTATTTTTAGACATTTTACTATCTTTTAAAGAAATGACTAATTTCACGCTCTTTCTTTCGATGGGGATGATTAGGAAAATCCTAATTAAAACTCAAAAGAGATGTTATAGTTAACCAAAAAAAAAGATCTAGGAACGCTCACAAATAGTACAGTAAAAACGCTGCATTGGGCATATGGCATAAAGGCCAAAAAGTATGTCACAAACGACAGCCATTTTGTTTGATTAGTTGATTGAATGTTCAAACAAAAATATTTGAAAGAAAGAAAAAATAAAACCTCATTCAAAGCAAATGTTTGACTGCCTTCTAAATAACATCAAGAAAAGGTTAAACCCGAAGCTTTTGTTCAATAGAAGTAAAATGAGAAACAAGAAGAAAATGGTTCAGAAAAACGTTATAAAAAAATTATACAACTTTTTTTTTTTTTTAATAAATCCATGAGCTGACTTGACAATTTTTTTTTAATTGGATATTTTGTTGGATTTCTCTTGATGGTTACGTGGACGGAAATTGGTCAAAGGAAAGAGATGTTTTATTGCAATAGTGGTTAGGGTTGTTAATTTCTTTCACAAAATTATTTTAATAAGCAGTTAAAAATTAATTTTTAAGATCGTTTTACATCATTTTCACTAGCTAAATTCATTTTGGAAATTACAGACAAGTAGACACTGACATGTCCGCACGAGTGGATCTAGCTTCAAGTTTATCCTTATTGTCTTAAGCATCCTCCAAGTTTCCAAACCTGAATATTAAACAAAAGAATAATATTGACTAATTAATGTGTACAAATTCTTTTAATAGGAAAAATACGTGGGTATTGATAAAAATCAATGTAACCATGCATTGATTGTGATTAATGAGTTTGACTTAAATAATAGAAAAAACTATCAAATCAGGTAAAGATTTTCAAATCATACCCGCCCTGGGTATATAACTTAAGATGTTATTTTTGTTCTTTTCCTCTTGTAAATTATTACTGTAATGCAATTGCATGAGTAGGTCTTATATGACGCGACGTACATTTAATTTTTTTCTTATTTTTCATCTTATATTATGATCCTCTAGATATGCTTCAATAAAATAAAAGAGTAATTCTGACACCGCGAGGGTACATATTACATAAAATATCTTGTAACAAAAGATCAAGGGTAATCAAATGTACATAAAATTTGGATAACAATTAAATTTATATCGTGGTTTTAAGGATATGCGATTTCAACCAATACCAAATGATAAACAAGCGAATTATGACTGAATTAAACTGTAAAATAAATCAAACCAGTTATGCAAGCTGAGCCTCGACCTCGATAGGATATATCCTCGAGGTGATAGTAGTACATGAACGACTAAAATAGAATAATTCCGATGAACGTAGAGCGATAAGCAAGAAAGAAATGATTGTATAACTTTTTCTCAGTGAACAATGATGGTTACAAATGACTGGAATTCCTCTTTATATAGTAGATGAATCACAATTATGGTACACTTCTTATTACAGAAGGAAATTGTATAAACAGTTGATTAACCGCTGCTGATATGATCCATTCCGAGATTCACGCTATGATCTTTGATCAATCACGGATATCTCGCTCTTTTCATTACTAGTATCCGGATATTACTTGAAGTCTATCTCTTCTGGCCTCGAATGATATCGACCTCGATGTAGAAAGAAGCTTCGATTTCGGACTCAATGTCTTAGCTCTTCGATGCAACATCCCAGTTCTTCGATCAAATAGTGAAATCGGGTAGCCCCGATTTCTACCGTATACAGATAGTCCCCTCGTTTTTATATAGTGATAAGAAACGAACTGAGCCTTCAATTTTTCCTTGACCTCGATAGGCAATGATGTCATCCTCGTGACGTAAGCGGTGGAAGTGACCAAAACATCCCGTCGGTTCAGTTTTCCAAAATCAGTAATGAGCGTCAGTTGGATGTCGTCCACTAGCGTCGTCGAACCGTCATCGTAAATCCATAAATAGGGATTCTTCTCGTCGAATCACACTTTACTTCCATCTTTATCTGCTCCCCTAAGCTTTCATCTCTCCCAACTCTTCTCTTTCATCAATTCTTAGGTTATCTTCGTTAGTTTCGAACCACCAAACTTTCTAACTTCCTCTTTCTTCAACCAGCATAATGGTGAAAACCTTTAAAATCATTCCACAAAAGGAAAAAACTTCCTCTTCTTCTTCCCTGCCGGCCGCTGATAAAATGCCGGAGGAACTGGTCCTAGAGGAGTATGTTCCCGAACTGTGTGTTCTTAAGTCTGACTTTAAATTCGAGAATCCTCCATCTGTCCCTGGTCGATGTGAGCACGTATCGAGGTATATCTGCTCAATAACAGTGGGATATATCGAGGATATCAAAAGGTATTACAACTGGGGGTACAAAGTTGTAGAGATCCCTTCCCCTGAAGAAAGCATTACTACCCACGTGGAAGGGCATCTAAATGTTTACACTTATTTTTTCATGTTGGGCCCCCTCGATCCAGTTATCATATATTTTTGCAAGAAATACTGATGGGTTTAAAGTATCCTATATTTATGTTTTGATGATCTAACAAACTTATTGTCAAGGACCAGATAAAGGACCTGATGCACACTTGGAATATTTCTCCATCAATGGACTCAAGCTAATGTGAGCTGTATGAATTCAGATAGAAAAGAATCACTTCAGGGACCTGATCCCTTTGGGGTTTCCCTGACAACAGTATGAAGTCAACTCTACAGTTGGAAAGTGACTGCCTGCACTGTACATGCTACAGTGCAGAAACAGTGCAGCAGTCACTTCCCATTGGGAAAGTCTTTCTATAAACCAAGTGTTTACATCACCTAAGTGATGTCATCCAAAGGATATTAACAAGATACAAGAAAACATCACTTGAACACTTGAGAATTCAAATTCAAGCATTCCAGATCTGATAATGTAGCATTGAAGTCAGAAGTGCATCAAGAACAAAGTACAACACTACTACGAACCAGTTCCTACAAAAAGTCTTTTGTATGTCCTTAGTTGAGTTGTATTTTTGTATTTGCTCTTCATTGTAATTCCTACTTTGCTTATTTAGAAGCTTTAATTAGGAACCTCCGAAAACCATAAACCCTTAGTGTTTGTGTCGTGACTAGAGTTAGTCATGAGTTGAAGTTTTTGTAATAGGTGTATTACAAAGTGGCTTGTAATGAGTGTATTACAAGTTAGTGATAGACTAAGAGCTTAATTCCTAGGTTACAATAGGTTTTAATCTAAATATTTCTCAAGTAGTGAAGTTGAAATCCTACCAGTGTAGGTCGTGGTTTTTTATCCCCTTGAGTAGGGATTTTTCCATGTAAAATCTCCTATGTCATTTACTTATTGTTTCATTAGCTATATCTGTGGGAACTGGTATAAGACCAAGTCTCTATACAGTTTGGTGGACTCATACATTCTATTGATTGATATCAAAGCAGGTTCTTTCTAAAAGGTTAACACCTAAAGAGGATCCTCACCATGGCTGCTCCACCAAACTTCGAGGAAGGATAATCAACTTACAGGCCCCCAAGATTCAACGGCCAATACTATGGCTAGTGGAAAACTCGAATACATGACTTCATAATGGAAGAAGACTCCGAGTTATGGGATGTTATTTGCGATGGTCCACACGTCCCAACAAAGAAGGTAGGAGAACCATTTGTAACGGTGCCAAAAACCAGGAAAGAGTATAATGACGCCGATAGGAAAGCTGTAGAGAAGAACTTTTGCGCCAAATTTTTTTTGGTTTGCGGCATAGGACCTGATGAATATAATAGGATCTCAACCTGTTAATCCGCCAAGGAGATATGTGAAGCTTTACAAACAACACATGAGGGAACCACTCAAGTAAAGCAGTCCAAGATCGACATGCTCATCACTGAGTATGAGCTCTTTAGAATGAAGGATGATGAATCCATTCAAGACATGCCTACTAGATTCACCTCCATCATAAATGAGCTACACTATCTTGGTGAAATTATTCATAGGAACAAGCTCATGAGGAAAGTTCTTAGTGTTTTACCCAGCTCTTGGGAGAATAAGGTGAACGCTATTACTGAAGCCAAGGATCTGCAAACACTGACTATGGACGAGCTGGTTGGGAATCTGAAGACATATGAGATGAAGAGAAAGAAAGACAGTGAACAAAGAGAACCAAAGAAGGAGAAGAACCTGGTACTCAATGATGAAAACAATGATTCGAGTGAGAAGGATAGTTATATGGAATACCTTACCAGAAGGTTTCAGAAAATGGTTTGAAGGAATGGAGGTATACCAAAGAGAGGTAGTTCCAGCAAACCCAAGAATTATGATCTCTGTCATAAGTATGGAAGGACAGGGCATTTCATCAATGACTGCCATCTTCTGAAACAAGAACATTTCAAGCACAACTCTGATAAAGCAGCCAAGAGGAACCCGGTTCCTGACAAACACTTCAAAAGGAAAAACGCAGCTGACAATGTTGTGAAGCAAGCTCTTGCAGCATGGGGAGACTCCTCCAGTGAATCAAAAGAAGAAAATGATACAGGTGATAGTTCCATGATGGCAGTTAAAAGTGAAGCTAATGAATATGATTCAATATTTGCTTTGATGGCTCACTCAGACGATGACAATGATGACAACGATGAGGTAAAGTTTAAGGATGTTCAGAGTAACCCGGAATCATATTCTTCTAAGAAACTCATGTCATTAGCTAATGTATTGATTGATGAATATCATAGTCTTGTGAGTGATAAGGATGACTTGACCATAGAGTTAGGAGATGCTGAGAAGACTAGAGATGACTTAGTGGTTTGTGTAGTTGACCTGAAGGAAACCATAGAAAATCTGAAAAATGAAAAGGAGGTTCTAACAGAAAAAATTGCTAGTGTGGAACATGAAAGAGATGATCTGATGGTAGTTGTAATTGACTTGACAGAAACCATAGAGAACGTTAGTAAAGAAAATAATACTTTAGTGGAGAAAGTTGGCATTACTGAGCAAGAAAGAAATGATCTTATAGTGGTGATTGCAGACCTAGAGGAAATAATTGAGGGACTTAAAGTAGAATCTAGGCTTGGAAATTCTGAAAAAGGAAAGGAAATTGCTAGTGAGGCATATATTAAACTTGAAAATGAGATGAATATTGTGAAAACTTGTTTGTGTGCTGAGCTTGAGAAAAATAGATAGCTTTAAGCAGATTTGGGAAAAAGTAAAAAGTGATCTTGAAAAATCACTTACGTAGACCTGGTCCTCAGATGCTATTACTGCCTTGTACTTTAATAATGGTGAAAACAGGCAGGGAATAGGGTTTCAAAGGGATAAATTTCCCTATAACCCTCATAGCAAGTACGTCACTGTACCTAATAACTGGCTTTGTACCCACTGTGGGAACAATGGGCATTTCAAGGAAAATTGCCAAGCCAAAATCCAGCCTGTTTAGAAAAATAAAGTTTTTGCTGAAAAAGTGACTACTGGAAGAGAAACAAGTGTCACCTACAAAAAATGTATGTTACCTGCATGGACTAGAAGAGCTCTTATTCATCCCTTTTCTCATTACAAGGGGCCCAAACTTGTTTGGGTTCCTAAATCTAACCCTTGATTTCCTTGTGCGGGAACAGTGAGAGGAAGCAGTCAACAATGGATCATGGACAGTGGATGCTCTAAACACATGACTGGAAATACCATGGACTTCCTTTCACTAAAAGCCCTGCAAGGAGGGAATGTATCCTTTGGAAATGGGAAAAAGGGGTACATTCTCGGGGTTGGAAAAATTGGAAAGTCTCTCTCACACTCAATTGAGAATATGTACTATGTCAATGGTATGAAGTACAATTATTGAGTGTTTCTCAAATTTGTGATAAAGGAAACAAAGTGGAGTTCTTGTCAAAGATATGCATATTTACTAATCTAGTAAATGGGGACGTGGTACTAGTGGCCAAAAGATAAAAGAACATCTACGTTGCTAATTTCAAGTACCTACAGAGTGGTGATATGAGCTGCCTGAAAGCAGTTGATGATGATGCAGAATTATGGCACAGAAGGTTAGGACATGCAAGCTTCTCTCTTCTGAATAAAGTGATACAGAAAGACCTGGTTCGTGGCTTGCCAAATTCAAAATTCAAAGAGAACAGAGTGTGTGATGCCTGTGCTAAAGGAAAGCATGTGAAATCCTCATTCAAGCCAAAGAAGGAAGTCAACACATCAAAGCCACTTGACTTATGAGGAGGAGCCGGTAGCCGTTCTAGACTGGAAGGTTCGTTAGTTGAGGTCTAAGAGTTTTCCTTCAGTTCGAGTGCAATGGAAAGGTCAGCCCATTGAGGCAGCGACTTGGGAGTCCGAGTCGAACATGCAGAGTAGATATCCATATTTTTTTTCCAATTCAGGTAATTTTCTATGTCCGTTCGAGGACGAACGTTTGTTTTAGAGGTGGAGATTGTGATGACCCAAGGGGTCATTTTATGAATTAAAACACCGTTCTAGTCTTATTATCCATAAAAAGACTAATTTTAATTACCTTGATTAGCGTGAGCAGTCCGGGCGTGAAACAGAAAAGCTTTTATGTGAAAATATAAGAAATAATAATTTTTAGAATTTAAAATTTAGTTTTAGTTGACTTGAGTCAACATTTTTAGTAAACAGACCCGGAGCTGTGTTCCGACGATCCTGGGAGGTCTGAAGTAAAATATGGGACTTGGGCGTATGCGCGGAAATGAATTCCAAGGTCCCAAGCCTTAGAAATTAATTTTTGAAAGAAATTATTTTGCTGAATTATTAATGAAATAATGAAAAGAATTAATGTTTGAAACCATTAGTATCGGGATCGTATTTTGGTTCCGGAGCCCGGTACAAATTTGTTACAGTATTTGAATACTAATTGTGAAGTTTGGTGAGAAATGGAGTTTATTTGACGAGATTCGGACATCCGGTTGAGAAATAGGGAAATTGAATTTTTCTGGAGAAAAATGATGAGTTCTGAGGTTTAATTCATAGTTTACATGTTATTTTCATGATTTGATCACACGTGCAATTCCGTATGATGCTTTTAGACTTGTGTGCATGTTTGATTTAGAGCCCGAGGGCTCGAGTGAGTTTCGAATAGGTTTGGGTTGTGTTGCGCTCGTTCTTTCTTATGCTTCGACGTCGTTTCTTCAAGCATGAATGATATCATATTGAACAAATGAACTCCAATTTCTATTTTAAATAAATTATTAGATCCTTATCATAATTACGGACCCGTAAAAAAAAGAATCATTAAATTTGGACATCGTATGAGGATTTTATGATCATTTTACTAAGGTTGCCAGATGTTTCAGATTAACTACGAAATTGCCACTGGAAGCGTATTTAAAAATCCGAACTATTTGCAAATATTAAAACTTACATATCTCATTCATTATAAGGTCAAATTGAGTTATTCAAAAGCCTAACTTGACCAAGAATCCATTGAAGACATAAAAATCGAGTTTCGGGATTGTTTGGTACGAGAAACGAGGCAGAATAGCTGACAGAAAAACATATAAAATTAGGGTTTGTTCATTCGGTCATATTTTGAGTTGGGGAGCTCGGTTTTGGGAGATTTTCATCATAGGGATTTGAGTAAGTGTTCTCTAATCATTTTTTGGTTATATTTCAATTATCCAATATTTTTCATCACTTTTAAATCAAAAACTAAGAATTTTCATGGTAAAATTTGAGGGTTTGGGTAGAATTAGGGAATTTTATAAAAATTGAATATTTACCTCGAATTGAGGTCGTATTTCGAAACTAATTATATATTCGGGCTCGTGGGTGAATGGGTAAACGTAAATTGGTCCGAACCCCGAGTTTGGACCAATCGGGCCCGAGGTCAGGTTTTAACCTTTTTTGAGAAAACTTAGGAAAAATTATAATTTTCAGTAAAATTAGTTCCTTTAGCATTAATTAATGATCTTAAGTTAATTATGGTTAGGTTCGAGTGTATTGGATGTGAATTCAAGAGGAAAAGCTATAATTGAACAGTGAGTGACCTGCGAAGTTGAAGTAAGTGCTTGGTTTAACCTTGACTTGAGGGAATAGGAATCCCCAACCTGATTGTTATGTGAAATTGCTTGTGTGTAGTGTATAGGTGAGGTGACAAGTACCTATGCACTACTAAATTGTTGTTTACCATGATCCCTTTTCCGTTTTCCATTTATTTGCGTCCCGGCTTGACTGTTTTATAATTGTTGAGGTTTATATGGTCAAGTGATGATTGTTGCTGTAGTAAATCTAAGACCTGAATAAGAGTCACATGTACTTTTGTCTCGATGTTATATAGATCAAGAATGCATTTGGATTATCATTTTTGTGTTTTTCTTTTGAAGATTTAGTGAAGTCTTAAACCTTAGACCAATAAAAAAACAAACAAAAAGAAGTATTGATAATATTGTAGAGTAGGAACCCAGACTTTAAAAATGTAAAACGGTAGGATAAGATAAACTATTTGGAGCTCATTAAATTTAGGTCATGAGTGAATAGATGAAAATATTCATTTATAGGCGGCTTTTAGAAATATGTTCAAGTACTTAATTGAATTATTCCGCATATGCTACTTGACTATTTGTTTTCATTAGATTATTGCCAAGTATTATTGTACGGGTGTTAAAAGTGTTGGCTGTTCCCTTGATTTTTTTATGGCACATAAAGGTTGAGCTGGATGACAGTGTTACGATATTTACATATATTCTGGTTGGTTTCATTATGAAATAATATTGGATATAGCTTGTGAGCTATACTGCGTTCAGTTTACAATTGTTGAGATAAACGTGTTGTGAAAGGCTTGGCCTGAATTGTGAAAGTTTTTGATAAATAAATCAATTGATACTGATAAGGGTGGACATGGAAAATAAATGATAGTGATAAGGGCGGACAGGGGAAATAAATGACGGTGATAAGGGCGGACAGGGGAAATAAATGATAGTGATAAGGGTGGACAGGAGAAATAAATAATAGTGATAAGGGTGGACAGGGGAAATAAATGATAGTGATAAGGGTGGACAGGAGAAATAAATAATAGTGATAAGGGTGGACAGGGGAAATAAATGATAGTGATAAGGGTGGACATGTGGAATCGGGCTGCACGCCACGACAAGACAATAATGAGGGAGAATATTTATGTTTTACCGATTTTAATTACAAAGATTTGGAAACTTTACTATTTTACTCTATTGTTTTCCCATATCTTGCAAATTTGGTTATTTTAAATTTAAGTTTGGAAACTTGGAAAGTTGTGTGAAATTTTGGTGATAGCCGAGGCTTGGAATATGCGACTGAGTTATTTTATTTATTTATTGTTGCAGTTATATTTTCTTGTTTGCGTAGAATTGTTTTATTACTTTATTATATACATATATTGTCGCACGTTAAGTTATAATTGCCCGGCCTTAGCCTCGTCACTACTTCGTCGGGGTTAGGCTCGTCACTTACTCAGTACATGGGTCGGTTGTACTGATACTACACTCTGCACTCTTTTGTGCAGATCCAGGTACCAGCCAACAGTAGAGATTTTTAGTAGCCGCTATTCATTATCTGGAGACACGAGGTATATCTGCCGACGTTCGTAGATCCCGAGAGTCTTCTCTTAGTTCGTAGAGACTGTTTTATAATTTTCCTAAAACAGTTATATTATTTCTTTCAGCCCATTGATTGTAGTATTCTTTAGTAGTTCATGAATTGTGACACCAGACCCTGGGGTAGTCTTAGAGTTATTTATATAATTAGTTCGTGGCTCGGTCTATTTATTTGCTTATTATTTTATATTTGGAGTTATTCTTTGGAAACCATTAGATTAATTTTAATTTTAATTTATTTTATTATGTTTAAACGGGTAATCAAAGGAAAATAGCTAATCAAACTCTAACATTGGCTTGCCTAGAAAGTGTGGTGTTAGGCGCCATCAAGATCCCTAAGGTTGGGAATTTGGTTCGTGACACACAGAGTGTGTGATTCCTGTGCTAGAGGAAAGCATGTGAAATCCTCATTCAAGCCAAAGAAGGAAGTCAGCACATCAAAGCCACTTGAACTTCTTCATATGGATCTATGAGGTCCTATGAGAGTGCCAAGCAGGGGAGGAAAAAGATATATTTTTGTGATAGTTGATGAATACTCAAGATTCACTTGGACACTGTTTCTCATAACAAAGGATGAGACCTTCGAAGTGTTTGTAGCCTTTGTGAAGAAAATCCAAGTGAAGATGTAATCAAAAGTGGCTTGCATTAGATCAAATCATGGAATAGAGTTTGACAATGCCAAGTTTGATGAATTCTGCAGTGAAAATGGCATCACCCACAACTTCTCTGCTCCAAGAACTCCACAACAAAATGGAGTTGTAGAAAGGAAGAACATAACCCTTGAATATACAGCTAGAAAAATGCTTATTGATAGTGGAAAAGCCAAAAACTTCTGGGCAGAAGCCATAAATACTGCCTGCTACTTGGTGAACAGGTGCATGATCAGATCATTTTTGAACAAAACTCCCTATGAGCTGCTAAATGGGAGGAAGCCCAAGCTGACCTACTTAAGAATGTTTGGGTGCAAGTGTTATGTTCTCAACAATGGAAAGGATCAGCTTGGAAAATTTGACGCCAAAAGTGATGAAGAAAATTTTCTGGGGTATTCTTCTCAAAGCAAAGCTTACAAGGTTTACAATAAAAGGACTCAGTGCGTGGAAGAAAGTGTTCATGTGATGTTCAATGAGTCCCTCTCATCTGTTGAGAAGAGCAACAAGGATGATGTCACGACCCCAAATCCAAACAGGCCGTGATGGCGCCTATCGTGGAACTAGGCTAGCCAACCATCACATAACTACATACTTAGTTTAATAAAATAACGCAATATCATTAAATATCAGCATAGCAAGCATGAAACTTTCCTAATTCTTTAGGCAAATATAAAATAATCCACCGTCTAAACAATTCCCCCAGGACTGGAGTCAACATGGTCACGAGCATCTAAGAATATAACTAATTCTGCTAATGTCTTAATAAATGTCTGTGAATCAAATGCTAATACTATAAGAAGAAGGGAGGTGGAGAAGCTGCGGACGCTGAACAACTACCTCGAAATCCCGTAAATGCTGTTGTTAACGAACGAATATGGCTACTGCTCCGCACTAGTACCTGGATCTGTACACAGAGGTACAAGGAGTAATGATGAGTACGCCAACTCAGTAGTAATGAAAATAAATCACAGTCTGAGAATAAGAAGCACACAACACAAATACACCAATCCACAAAATAATAAAATGCCACGGCTCAATAAGGTATATAGAAGTTCAAACCAGTTTCCGTAAAAATTCTTTAAAACAAGTATATTTTCCAGTATTTCTTAGTAAAACTCCCAAAAATATCAGTTTGAAAAATGAAGTGAATCATAATCAAAACTCAGTAAAATATCATCAAAAATCTGCCCCTCGGGCCATAATCATCACTCATAAATATTCTCTCAGCACCTCACCATCACTCTATAACAGTCACTCAGCACCTCACGGTCACTCAGTATCAGCCCCTCGGGCATCCTCAATGTCACTCATGCCTCCCAATCACTCGTCACTCAGCACTCGGATTCAGTAGGTATCTGCTCTCACTGGGGATGTGTACAGACTCCAGAGGGGCTCCTACAACCCAAGCGCTATAAACAAGCTAAATCATGGCATCAATCATTCTCAAGTACTCGGCCTATCTCATATCATAACACCCTCACAATATTGGCCCGCTGCCTCACTCAGCCATACACTCTCAACATGCCACTCGGTCCATAAATAAACAGGGTTCTCGACCCAAAACAGTATATCATTTCAAGAATTAATATCAACAAATGCTGAGTGTCAAAACAATTTATCAGGAAAGACTGGATGTAAAATCATAATTTCTAAGTGAGGAATTATCAGGAAAATAGCCCCCAAGGGATTAAAACAGATCGGCACTAGGCCCCAAACATGACTTACATCCCAATTATATCAAAACATATCAATACTATAAAGAATATGCTTTAAAAGCAGTTTCGCAACTCAATAGTTGCCTAAAAAGGAACATATTTCCAAATTTCTAGTTCGTGCACGCCCCACACTCGTCATCCTGTGTGTGCGTCACTCCAAATCCGTGAAAGGATGTAAAGTCCGGGGTTTCACACCCCCAGGACACGATTTAAAAACATTACTTACCTCAAACTAGCTGTAAAGCTATTCTGCAACACGCTTGCCTCTCGAATCCTTTCCCGAGTGCTCCAAATCTATCAAGTTCAGATTTTCACATCAAATGATGCTAAGGGGATGAATTCCAATTGAAAATATCAATTTTAGCACAAAACCCGAAATTAGCCAAAACCTGACCCCCGGGCCCGTGTCTCGGAACTCGACAAACTTTATACCAAAACAATCCTCATCATCTCACAAGTCCGTACATATAAAGAACTCTGAAATCGGAGTCCGTTTGACCCCTCAAATCATCCCTAAAGGCCTTTTAAACTCAAGCCCTAATTTCACCTTTTTCTACTGATTTTCCCTAATTAAACACTGTTAATTTGTCCTTAATCACATATAATCGAGTTATTGGGTCCAAAATCCTTACCTCAATGAAGAACAATCGTCTCCCCTCTTCAAAATCGCTTCAAAAGCTCAAATCTCGTTCAAAAATGGAAGAAAACTCGGACTGCTCGTTATATATACACTGTCCAGAATTTTCGCGGTACTGTTCATGCTGTTGTGAAAAAATGCAGCAGCTTTTCTTCTAGTCTAAATTGATCTGTTAACCTTCCAAAATCCACCCGAGGCCCTCTGGAATCTAATCAAATATACCAACACGTCCCAAAATACAGTACAAACTTAGTCGAGCTTTCGAAACATAAAAAAATAACATCAAAACACCAAAATCACATCGAATTCAAGCCTATGAACTTTGAAATTTTTTAATTCCACCAACGATGCCGAAACTATCCAAAACATCTCCGATTGATCTGAAATTTTTCACACATAACCAAAATGACATTAGAAACTGTTCCAACTTCCAAAATTCCATTCTGACCCCGATAGCCTATTTTTCACTGCCGATCGAAAATCGCCAAAAATTAACTTTCGCCAATTCAAGCCTAATTCTAAACCGGACATCACAAAAATATTCCGAACAAAATCTCAAGTCCCAAATCACCTAATGAAGCTATCCGAGCCATAAAATCCGCATTCCAAGGTCGTTTACCAATAAGTCAACTCTCAGATGACTTTTCCAACTATAAGGCTATTTTTAAAGACTAAATAACTAAATTCTTGCTACAGTCATTCCGATTCCGAGCCTACCAACTATAACACATCATAAATAGTATAACCAACCTATGACAAGGCAAAAACAGGATTAATGATGAAATTTCTACGGAACGACCGGTCGGGTCGTTACAGATGATCAAGACAATGAGCCACTGCTGGTTCCAGGAGAGATCATTGACATGGCAAATGGAAAGGCAGATTTTATGAGTCAAGTAAAGGATACAAATGAATACAATGAAACTTCCTCCTCTCCAACTCAAGAGAACCAGGTAACCAAATCACAACCACTGAAGCCGAAGAAAGAGTGGTCGATGCAGTTCAAAGTACTCCACAAGTAGCAGAGAGAAGAATGCAAGGGAACCAGTCCGGATTACCCAGTTCCTCCACTAATTATATTCAAGTGCCAAACTGGAAACACAAAAGCTCCCATCCTCTCGATAATGTAATCACCCCTTGGTTCTGGAGTCCAAACTAGATCCAAAGCTAGAAATTCACTTGCCTTCTCAGCCTTCTCTCGCAAATAGAATCCAAAAATATTAAAGAATCCTTGAAGGATGCAGACTGGATCACAACTATGCAAGAGGAGATGCATCAATTTAAAAGGAACAATGTATGGCACCTGGTACTTAGACCCTCAGACAGAACCATCATAGGGACCAGGTGGGTGTTCAGAAACAAGCTTGATGAGCAAGGAAACACTACAAGGAACAAGGCATGACTGGTTGTCCAAGGTTACAATCAGGAGGAAGGGATTGATTATGATGAGACCTTCACTCCAGTTTCTCGTATGGAAGCTATCATAATTCTCATTGCCTTTGCAACACATATGGAATTCACTCTGTTCCAAATGGATGTCAAAAGTGCATTTCTGAATGGCTTACTCAAGGAAGAGGTCTATGTTAAGCAACCTCCAGGTTTTGAGTGTCATGAACACCCTGAATATGTGTTCAAATTGGACAAGGCACTGTATGGTTTGAAGCAGGCTCCTCGAGCTTGGTATGAAAGGTTGTCAAAATTCTCTTAGAAAACGGCTTTACAAGAGGAAAAATTGACAACACTCTGTTTCTGAAGAAACCCGCTCATTGTTCAGGTATATGTTGATGATATCATCTTTGGGGAAACAGCTGACTCACTTTGCGAGGAATTTTCAAAGCTCATGGAAAGTGAGTTTGAGATGAGCATGATGGGGGAGCTGAACTTTTTCTTGGGTCTTCAAGTGAAGCAGTCCACGAAGGGAACTTGTATCAGTCAACAGAAATACATCAAGGAGATTTTAAAGAGGTTTGATATGGAAGCATTCAAAAGTGATTGACACTCCTATTGCCACTGCCACTCGACTGGACTTGGATGAATCTGGATTTTCTTTGAACCAAACAATGTATCGAGGCATTATTAGATTTCTCCTCTATCTCACTGCTAGCCGGCCAAATATTGTATTCAGTGTGGGGCTATGTGCAAGGTTTCAATCAAACCCCAAAGAATCTCACCTGAAGGCTGCCAAAAGGATTTTGAGATATCTTAAGGGAACACATGACCTGGTTCTACATTACCCTTAAGGTGAAAATTTTAATCTTGTTGGATATGGTGATGCTGATTATGCAGGTTATCTGGTGGATAGGAAAAGCACATCTAGAATGGCTCACTTCCTAGGATCCTGTCTGATTTCATGGGGCACAAGGAAGCAAAATTTTGTATCTCTCTCAACAACTGAAGCAGAATATGTTTCTGCAGCTTCTTACTGTGCCCAGCTCTTGTGGATCAAACAATAATTGGAGGATTTTGGAGTATACACTAATTTTGTACCTCTTCTATGTGACAAAACCAGTGCACTCAACATGGAAAAGAACCCGGTCCAGCACAAGAGAACCAAGCACATCGATGTGAGACATCATTTCCTCAGAGACAATGTGGAAAAGGGGCTTATTTGCATGAAGTTCTGTAGTACAGAATACCAAATTGAAGACATCTTCACCAAAGCTCTGGGCAGGGAACATTTTGAGAGAAACAGGATGGCACTGGGGTTACTTAATCCTAATTGAGAACCTGATTCCTTTCCATATGTCTATGAAAGTTACATTCAGGTAAATCTACCTAAAGTGTTTTCTGTCCAAGACTAACTCACTTCTATACTGTTACAAGTAGACACGCATGATGATTATAGAAGCGGAAGGAATAATGCATGAGCGGCAAAAGAGAGTTGAAAATCATTTTCAAAGACCGGTCAGGAACCTGGTTCTTGTACCATAGGTTAGTAGTCTTGTGTTTTTCTCATGCATATCTCAAAAGAAACAAAATTAACTGCCACATCATCCACCTTCTCAGACCTTGTATATCACGTCTTTTATTTCAAATCTTTTCACTTCCCTCTGCAACGGTGCGTCTTCCCACAAACCTACCGCCGTTTTCAGAACCCGTTTCTCTTCCCTCATAATTATCCCTTCCCTCTTTCGAACCCCTTCACTCTCTATTCTTGAGCAATCATCTTTGACCAACTATCTACCATGGCTAAAGAGCAAGCAACCTTACCCACCTTGGAGGAGAACATCCAGAAATGCCACCAAAAGTTCTCCCTTCCACCATTGCTAACATCGATATACCCAAGCCCGATTCCTCTTCACCTCCTATATCTTTCACCACTCCCTATGACCATACTCCTTCCTTAAGTGTTGAGGACTCAGAAGCACCAAAAATAGATAGTGTTCCTTCTCTGTTGCATGATTCTCTCAAAGAACAGAACAAGGAAAAAGAAAAGGGTGAAACTCAACTAGAAAAAGGGGCATCTGAGGAAGATACGAGTCCTCTGGTTACTTCTGCTGCTATGGAACCTCAGGAAAAGGAGGATATCAAAAACATGTTGGCCATTGCTGCCGAGGGGCTGGTGACTGAGGTACCTTCTACCATGCCTGAGTCTCAGGGGTAAGGGACTCCGCTCTTAGGAGAAGAAGGAAGACTGGTACTCTTCGAACCGTCTGCACCTGAAGAAGTTACTGGGAACCCTGATGATGAACCTGACCCCCTCCCTGAGGAAGCATTTCAGGAATCATATTCCCAAGTCAGCTTCGATCCTTCCCCGTCTCCTCACTTTGATGCTGAGCCGTTGGAGTCTATCCCTCCTGCTATGATACCTTGTGGTAGGGATGAACATGATGATGTGGTTCTCAGTGCACGCTTCAAGATCAGAAAGCCCGTGGTCACTTCTGAGCCCACTCCTAAGCAACCCATCACAAGGTTGCAAAATAAGGAGGCTTTTGAGACTGCCTTGAAGAAAAGCAAAAGTAGTAGAAAGAAAAAGAAGAAGAGACTAATGAAGAAAGGGAAATTGTGTGTGACAGAAATATACCAGTAGTGAAGTGAATGAGGATGCTCAAGAGGAACCAAGTTCCCCGGTTAAGTGATCTTAGAAAAAGGAACAATGTGTTGAGAGTGATTCAAAGGAAGCTGTTGACACACAAGTACAAAGTCTGTGAAAGGAAGTATCAAGTCTAAGGAAGTTGTGGAGGAAGAATCAGTGTTTGATGATGATATTCTGGTGAAATCAAGTGGCAAGGGTAAGCCCATTGAGAGGTCTGGTAAAAGGAAGTGGGACACAGTTGGGGAACCCGGTTTTGTAAAAAAGGTGAAAAATTTAAGTGTGCTAGGGCAAGAAAGGTTGAGGTCCCAGAAGGTACTGTGGGGTCGCACTTTTGACCCAGTGATTTCTGGAATGGCAGGCATGAGACAACTTCTTGAGATGGTGGAATTTCAGCAGTGGGTCCATCTGTTCAAAGAGGATGTGTCCAAAGTAGATGAGGATAAGGTCCAAAGTTTCTATGCTGACCTCTTCACTGTTGAAGATGACCAAATCTGTGTCTTAGTGAATGGGGTGGATATGGTATTGGATGCTATTATGTTGGGGGACATTCTCAAGGTCCCGTCTGAAGGGTTGTCATCTATAAGAGGTTCTTGTGGCTCAACTTTTAGGCGTGCCACTGTGAAAGAAAAATCTTTCCATCATAGGGAACGGGTACACAAGAAGGCAATGCTTCCCGTGTACCAGTTGTTATTTGAGTTGGTTAACAAGGTTCTCCCTCGTGCTTAAAAGAGGTCGATCATGTCTAGGTCTTCTGTACTTAATGGAACCACTGAATGAGTTCTGCTCCATCAATTTTCCTGCCATTATGATTGAACATATGCAGAAATTGGCAGCATTCAAAGACGGGAACCATGGACTCCCGTACGACTTTATTCTCACGCATGTATTCAAGTTCTTTGATGTGCCCTTAGGACATCCCAAGATGGGGTCCAGGAAACAAACCTTCTCGAAAACTACTGGAGAAATGTGAATTTGTTGAAAAGGTTGGAGGAATGGGAAGCACTTCGACGATCTCCCAACTAATCAATGCTCAGAATAGTGCTACAGAGGAGATCATGAAGATGAAGGCAAGGAATGCCATTCTCGAGACTCAACTAAGTCAGGCTATAGAAGCACATGACTCTCTAGTTCATCTAGTGAAGAAGTTGCTCGTATGTCAAAAAAAATGTTGAGCTCAGGAAACAGGTGGAGAACCTGAGAGAGAAACTTCTCACAGAGCAAATGTCCGCAAATGCTCGGATTGACTTTTTTCTCAATACTCTTGTTGCCTCCTCCAAGTCTTCCTCCTCTAGTGCTCCCTAAGCAAATCTTCCAGTGACCAGTGTCAAGTTTCTATCTTTTGCTTTGCTGACTTGTGGTAGTTGTTTTTGTTTTTTTTATGTGGATGGATTTCACCTGTACTGCTCCTGATTTCAACAGTCCAAACTTTCCTTTGCTGCAATGGAAAAGGCTTATTTTTTATAGATATCTATGAAGACTCTCTTTTGCTATTAAATGCATGTGTTCTCTTCTTCTCTTTTCTATCATGTTGTGTGCACACAATTGGCATGAGTTAACTAAGCTATTTTTCTTTATGCTGATTGCTTTCTTGTGTATTTTTAATGATGCCAAAAGGGGGAAGACAATTGAAGCAAGGAGATCTGTTTAAGGGGGAAGCATAGAGTCTGGGGGAACCTGCGGAGTTCCTGGTATTTTATCTGTTTTATTATGCTATGCAAATGGTTGTCCATTTTAAAAGTTTGTCATCATCAAAAAGGGGAAAATTGATGGGTTTAAAGTATCCTAGATTTATGTTTTGATGATCTAACAAACTTATTGTCAAGGACTAGATAAAGGACCTGATGCACACTTGCAATATTTCTCCATCAATGGATTCAAGCTAATGTGAGTTGTATGACTTCAGACAGAAAAGAATTACTTCAGGGATCTGATCCCTTGGGGTTTCCCTGACAACAATACGAAGTCAGCTCTACAGTTGGAAAGTGACTGCCTGCACTGTACATGCTACAGTGCAGAAATAGTGCAGCAATCACTTCCCATTGGGAAGGTCTTTATATCAACCAAGTGTTTACATCAGCTAAGTGATGTCATCCAAAGGATATTAACAAGATACAACAAAACATCACGTGAACACTTGGGAATTCAAATTCAAGCACTCCAGATCTGATAATTTAGCGTTGAAGTCAGAAGTGCATCAAGAACAAAGTACAACACTACTACGGACCAGTTCCTACAAAAAGTATCTTGTATGTCCTTAGTTGAGTTGTATCTTTGTATTTGCTCTTCGTTGTAATTCCTACTTCTTAGAAGCTTTAATTAGGAACCTCTGAAAATCATAAACCTTAGTGTTTGTGTCGTGACTAGAGTTAGTCATGAGTTGAAGTCTTTGTAATAGGTGTATTACAAGTTAGTGAGGGATTAAGAGTTTAATTCCTAGGTTACAATATGTTTTAATCTAAAGATTTCTCAAGTAGTGAAGTTAAAATTCTACCAGTGTATGTCGTGATTTTTTTATCCCCTTGAGCAGAGATTTTTCCACGTAAAATCTCCGGTGTCATTTACTTACTAATTCATTAGCTATTTCTGTGGGGATTGGTATATAACCAGGTCTCTATACAGTTTGGTGGAGTCATACATTCTATCAAATACCAAGTGACTCTTGGATAAATTCACCCTTCTTTCTGGCGCATTGTGATCATACTCCGGTTCTTCACCAGCAAAGTCGAGGGGTTGTCGTTCACCTTCGACCACCTCATCAGGTTATACTGCCCTCGAATCTTTCGAGGTTTGATCAAACTGCAACGTCGGGCGACCAAGGCATTGTTCTCGAGTATTGACGAGGACAATAACTGGGGGTGGATGGGTCGGTTTGTTCGGGTAAGGACTTGTGACCTTATTGAGAAGGATAAAATGCTATTTCCCGAGAAGTGGAACCCGAAGCGTAAGTAACATTTTACACGTTAATTTCCATATTTCCATTTTTTGCTTTATTTAACATATTCCTTTGTTGTGCAGCGGTTGCTTGGATGTCTCGAGCAGTTCCTGACCTCGAGGACTGGGTTCGAAAGTTTTCTTCGAGTTCCTCCTATGTTGATCGTTGTTGGCTCGACTTGGCAAAAGGCAAGTGGGAAGCAAAGAACCATGATGAGTTTCCTTCTTCTTTTTTTTGAGGCGCTGGTTACATTTATTTTTCTTACTTAGTACTTTTTGTGCAGGCCTAAATAAAGATGCAGTCTTGAGGACTCCGACCTGCGAGGAAGAGGCTATGGCCCAGACTCCAAAGCCGGGGAAATATAATAAGAAGAAGAGGGTCTCGACATCCGATAACCCTAAACCCAAAAAGGCACCAGCTCGAAGACCTAGAAGAAATGTTATCCCTCTTACTATAGAGTCAGCCCAAAAGATGAGGGAATAAGAAGAAGAGGAAGGTGAGGGCGATGACTCTACGTTGGTGATTCGAGCAAGGAAGACTGCCGAGACCGCCAAGTCCTCGAATCCGGAGGCGGTTGTTGAGACCCGACCTCGTGATAAAGAGGGTTCGAATAAAGATTTGGGCAAAGTCCCCGAATCGCCCGAGGTTGAGGTTATCCCTCGTCCAACAACAAACATACCAGAGGGGGCTGGTTCTGAGACCCTCAAAGCTGAACAGAGCGCCTCGAGCGACTCGCTTGGGGAAGTGACAGCAGGTCACTCACCCTCTATAACAACTTTCTTCGAGGAGGCCATAAGGGATGCTCGGGCTATAAGGACCCACGAAATAGGCGGAGTCTCTGGTGAGGAGGATCCTTTTCGGGATTGCTTTTCCGGGGTTGATGATGCCTCTGAACTCAACAACGCATTCAACCTCTTCGAAGAGGCCCAACGCCTTCTGACTCGGGTAAGTGTTAAATTTGTTGATGTAATTTTCTTTTACTTTTCCTTCTTTCTGTCTAACTTCTATCTTTTCTCATGCAGGCTTTCTCTATGTCACGAGCCGAATTGAACGAATGCGAGGCCTATCTCCAAAGGCTCCAAGAGGAGAGAAACACTCTCAAGCTTCTCTATGCACAGAAGGACGAGAGATCAGGGACTTCCGAGATGACTTGGCTAAAGCTCGCAAGGAGGAAGCAAGCTGCACGAGCACGTAACCATTCTCTTGAAAAAATACGGGCTTGATCCAAGGGTGGAAGCTAACTTTTCGATGTCACAGTTGCAGTAAAAATTTGAGAAGATCGAGTTATTCTGGGAGAGGTCGATCAAGTTAAAGATGATTGCCATATGTGGAAGGAAGGCCTGAACCGCTTTACTGCAGAGAAATAGACTGCCTTGGCTCAATTATCATCGGCCTAAGTCCAACTTCAGTATGCTAGGGAGAAGAGTTTGATTCAGGCCTAGAGAATCGAGGAACTCGAGGCCGAACTTTCTGAGGCCCAAGCTGAGGCCGAAAAGGTGAAGGTCCAGGCGAACAAGTCGGTAGCCATATACATGGCTGATGCCGAGGCTGCCCAAGCTCAGCTAAGGGAGGCTACCGACCGAGCACAATGGACTGCTGAGCTAGCAAAGTGCCAATCTCGGAGAGAGACCCTCAGTAGATTCATGCCTGAGGCTTTGATCTTTCTGAAGAGATAGCTCAGACAAAGATGCATGAACCCGATGCCACGAAATTGGCCTCTTCCGATGATGACGATGACGATGACGATAAAGGTAGCAAGAGCGGATCCGACAACGGTGAGGAGTCCGAGGAGAAAGTTGCCTCCGAGGAAGGAGTCATGCCCGAGCATAGCTAGGAGTCTTGTACTTTTTATTTTTTTTGTGAAGGACCCTTGTCGGTCCTTTATAAATACTTTTTGTTCAAATATATATAAAAATATTTCATTTTTTAATTTCTTCTTGGTTTTTGCCTTGTGATAATTTCAAAACTTTCTTTGTGCTTTGTAAAATTTTAGCATACTTTATGCTTTGAATAACATGTTTAAGACTTCGGTTTTGGGCAACTTGACCGAAGCCACACTAATACTGCTTTCATAGTAAACTCGAACTAGAAGTAATAGAGCCCTTAGGTTTGCATTGAGTGAGAATGGATTCTCGAACTGTAGTAGAGTGAGTTTTTACTCGAGCTCGAAGTAGTGAAACTCTTAAGTTTGAATTGATTGATTCTCGAACTCCAAAATGTAATGGCCCTTAAGCTCTTTGAATCGGTCCGGTATGGCCTTAAAAGAATGACTTTTTTCCGTTTCCGGCTTAAAAACATTATAAGAATTTCGTTACGCCTTAGCATGAATTTTTTATCCATTGGGGGTTTTTTAGGGTTTAATATTGATCGAACCCCCTTTATTTTTTATGCATTAGCACAAATTTGTATTTAAACAATTCGATACGTCTTAAGGATTTTCGAGGGCTGATATTATCGAAGCCCTTTGATTATTTTACCGAGGGTAGCCCTTTTTAATCGATTTTCAAATAATTTGAAGGCCTGTTTTTATTGTGGGATTCGGACGTCTCCGAGTCGCGCTAGTTTTCCCGTAGCCTTTGGGTATTTCTTGGGATTATTTTCTCAATAACACTTCGAACTTGTTCAAAGTGTTAGTCCCCGAGAATGGTGTCCTTCGCCTATAAATCGAGGGTTTCCTCTTTGAGGTCTTACGGTTTCAAAGTTAAATAGTTCAAACATGTTAATTTTTGATGGAAGTCCCCGAGTGTGGGGTTGATCATTCGAGTTGTAGTTGTATTTGGACCTTGAGCCAGTTTTCATAAGAAATCATAAGTATGGAGCTTGTAAAGTAGAAATTTTCATTAAGGCACAAGATATCTGGTAAGGAAAAGTACTTCTTTGAATAGTTCATACATGCGTATATGTTTTTCCATCAGGGCTCGAATAATCTATACGGACAAGGTTCATTTGACCGTTTGGCCCATTACAAAGTTTTCCTATCGAGACCCATTCGACACAAAGTATTTCCCTTGAAAATATAACATCCGAGGGTGATTCCCCCAGTATTCGAGGTTTGATTGTAAAGAAACCTCGAATTCTCTAAGTCAGCATGAACAAAGGTTGCCTCGTTAAAAACCTTTCCGAAAAACCCATTTGGGATAAAATCCAGACGAAGGGAAAAAGAGTGCAACACATGTTTTAAGGTCTTAATATCTTCTTGCTTGATGAGAACTTCGATACCTCCGCTCGAACACCTGAAAATAAGTTAGTGTAAAGGTAAATGAAACAAAGAGAAGGTCATACCTTAACATACTTTTGAAGGGCATTTAAACGTCCATTTTCAAAATTATGGTGGGAAACAAAAAACCATAATATCTTTTGAGGAGTGAGATATTTCAATTGTTTGGTAGTTGCTCGCCATTTATCGTGCCAAGCTTGTAGGATCCTTTTCCGACGACATCGAGGACTTGATACGGTCCCTCCAATTCGGTCCGAGTTTTCCTTCGTTAGGGTCTCGAGTGTTGAGGGTGACTTTTCTCAGAACCAAGTCCCCGACTCTAAAGTGGCGAAGGTTGTTCCTCCGATTATAATACCTTTTGATGTGTTGTTTTTGCGCGTCTATTCAAACGAGGGCGGCTTCTCATTTTTCATCTAGTAGTTCGAGGCTAATATTCATAGCCTCATGATTTGATTCTTCCATTGTGTAGCGAAATCTGGAGCTGGGTTCCCCGACTTCGGCTGGAACCAAGGCTTCGACACCGTACTAAGGAGAACGACGTTTCCCCCGTACCATATTTTGACGTTATTCCATATGCCCTTGGACTTCGGGTATAATTTCTCTCCATTTTCCCTTGGCGTCGTTCAATATTTTCTTCAGATTCTGAATGATGGTCTTGTTTGTCGATTCGGTATGTCCGTTTCCGCTAGGATGATATGGTGTCGTTAAGATCCTTTTTATTTTGTGATATTCGAGAAACTTTGTTACCTTGCTGCCGATGAATTTCTTTCCATTGTCGCATACAATCTCGACAGGTATTCCGAATCGGCATATGATATGATCCCAGATGAAGTCTACAACTTCCTTTTCTCTGAATTTCTCAAAGGCCTGTGCTTCAACCCATTTAGAGAAATAGTCAGTCATAAATAAAATTAATTTAGCTTTACCTAGGGCCGATGGAAGGGGACCAACAATACCCATCCCTCATTTCATAAATGGCCATGGGGATATGACCGAATGAAGTTGCTCTCTGGGCTGGTGGATCATTGGTGCATAACTTTGACACTTATCACATTTTCGAACGAAATATTTAGTGTCTTTCTCCATATTGGCCCAATAGTATCATGCTCTGATGATTTTGTGAACTAGTGATTCGACACCGGAGTGGTTCCCACAAGTACCCTCGTGAACTTCTCGTAGGACGTAATCGGTGTCCCCTGGTCCCAGGCATACTGCTAACGGTCCGTCGAGACTCCTCCTGTATAATGTTCCATCCTCAACTAATGTGAATTGAGCATATTTTGTTCATAGAGCCCTCAATTCCTTAGGGTCTGATGAGAGCTTTCCGTTTTTCGAATACTCAATATATTTATTCCTCCAATCCCATGTTAGGCTTGTGGAGTTTATCTCAGCGTGAACTTCTTCGATTATTGATTTCGAGAGTTGAACGAGAGTCCCCGAGATGATTTCATCATCCTCGACTGATGATCCCATATTTGCAAGGGCATCGGCTTCACTGTTCTGTTCTCGAGGTACATGCTGCAAAGTCCATTCTTTAAAACAATGTAATGTCACCTGCAGCTTATCCAAATACCTTTGCATTCTATCCTCTCGAACCTCGAAGGTTCTTTTTACTTGGTTTACTACCAGTAGGGAGTCGCATTTGGTTTCAATGACTTCCACTCCCAAGCTTTTAGCTAGTTCGAGTCCTGAAATCATGGCCTTGTACTCGGCCTCATTGTTAGTCAACTTAGAAGTTTTGATAGAATGCCTAATTTTATTGCCTGTGGGCGGCTTCAAAATTATGTCTAGCCCGGACCCTTTAAAATTCGAAGCGTCGTCTGTAAAAACAGTCCACACCTCCGATGAGGTACTCGATTTTAACAAAAGTTCCTTTTCGACCCCGGGTGCGAGGGCTGGCGTGAAGTCGGCCACGGAGTCTGCTAAAATTTGAGATTTGATGGCTGTTCGGGGTTGATATTCGATATCATACCCATTGAGTTTGACGACCCATTTGGCCAATCGGCCCGATAGTTCGGGTTTATGTAAAATATTACGAAGAGGGTAAGTGGTTATCACACATACTGGGTGACATTGAAAATATGGTTTTAGCTTCCTAGAGGCGCTTATTAGAGCAAGTGCCAATTTCTCTAAGTGTGGATATCGAGTTTCTGATTCTCCTAGAGTTCGACTTACATAATAAACAGGAAACTGAGTACCTTGCTCTTCTCGAACTAGGACACCACTTACCGCGAGTTTCGAGACAGCTAAGTATAAGTAGAACTTTTCTTCTGCTTTTGGAGTATGAAGCAATGGCGGGCTCGAGAGATATCATTTTAATTCTTCTAACGCCTGCTGGCATTCCGGTGTCCAGGTGAAATTGTTCTTCTTTTTGATAGTGAGAAGAACCTATGGCTCCGATCTGACGATCTTGAGATGAATCTACCTAAGGCAGTTATCCGCCCTGTCAGCCTTTCTACGGCTTTAACGTTGTCTATGAAAGTGATGTCTTTGATAGCCCTGATTTTATCGGGGTTGATCTCGATCCCCCGATTTGACACCATAAAGCCGAGGAACTTTCCCGAACCGACCCCGAAAGCACATTTCTCGGGATTGAGCTTCATCTTGTATTTTCTCAGTATCTTGAACGTTTCCTACAAATGTGTCAAATGGTCCTCTGCGTACAGGGACTTAACTAGCATATCATCAATATATGCTTCCATTGACTTACCTATTTTTTCTTCGAATATTTTATTTACTAGGCGTTGGTAGGTAGCACCCGCGTTTTTAGCCCAAAAGACAATACGTTATAATAATATTTTCCATACTTGGTGATGAATGAAGTCTTTTCCTGATCCTCCGGTTTCATTTGAATTTCATTGTACCCAGAGTAGGCGTCGAGAAAATTAAGGGTCTCATGGTCGGCCGTGGCATCGATCATGCAGTCGATGTTAGGCAGAGGAAAAGAGTCTTTGGGGCATGCCTTGTTTAAGTCTTTATAATCACACATCCTAAGTTTGTTCTCTTTTTAGGGACTACGACTACATTTGCTAACCATTCGGGATATTTTAAATCCCGAATGGATCCTATTTTGAGAAGTTTAGTTACCTCATCCTTGATGAATGCGTGTTTTACCTCGGACTTAGGCCTTCTCTTTCATTTCACTGGCCTGAACTTCGAGTCCAGACTTAATCGATATGTTGTAATTTCTGGTGGGATCCCTGTCATGTCTAAGTGGGACCAAGAAAAACAATCCATGTTATCAATCAGAAATTTAATGAGTTTCTTCTTGATTCCGGGGGTTAACCCCGTAACCAGGTATACCTTTCATTCGGGCAGGTACTTGATCAATATAACCTGTTCCAAATCTTTGACTGTTGATTTGGTGACGTCGGAAATATTCGGGAATAACGAAGGATCGAGGGATCCAATAATCATCATCTTCTTTTTCTATTCCCTGTTTCTCCGATTCAGTCGAATCTGGTGGCTGTGCTTGCTATTTGGCCTCTTGTTTTCCTTTGACCTCCGATCTCTTTGACGTTGAAAGTGTCGATATTGGTATTACCTCATCGACTGCGAACATTTCTTTTGCAGCATGTTGCTCCCCGTATACTGTTTTCACCCCGTCTGCTGACGAGAATTTCATCATTTGGTGGAGAGTCGAAGGGACTTCCCTCATATTATGAATCCAGGGCCTCCCGAGTAGGGCATTATACCTCATGTTGTCCTCGATTACATGAACTTGGTTTTTTAAATCGTTCCATCTACGTTCACCGGTAAGATGATCTCTCATTTAGTCGTTTCGCTGGCCATGTTGAACCGTTCAGGACCCGATATGCGGGCATGATTTGGCCTTGTAGGCCGAGATTCTCCACGACCCTCGATCGGATGATATTTGCCGAGCTACCTGGATCCACTAAAACACGTTTAACTTGAACTTTATTCATAAAGATAGAAATTACCAGAGCGTCGTTGTGGGGTTGAGAAATTCCTTCTGCTTCCTCATCGTTGAATGATATTGTTCCTTCTGGCACATAATCTTTGTTTTGTTTTTCCCTCGTAGTTACCTTAGTGAATTTGAACACGGGCCCTTGTGGAATATCGAGCCCGCCGACGATCATATGGATCACATGTTGTGGCTCTTCATGTTCATTTTTCCTGTTGGTGTCCCTTTCTCTGAAATGATTCTTGGCTCGATCACTTAATAACTCTCGAAGGTGACCCTCGTTGAATAGACGGGCTACCTTCTCTCTTAGTTGCCTGCAATCCTCAGTTCTATGGCCATGTGTGCCGTGATACTTACACATCAGATTGGGGTTTCTTTGGGAAGGATCGGTCTATATGGGCCTGAGACATCTAGTGTCTTTGATTCTTCCAATTGCCGATACAATACCTGATGCTTTGACATTAAAGTTATACTTTGACAATCGAGGTGCCTCTGTGTGTTCGGCATGCTTATCAAAACCACTTTTTCTCATAAGTCCCCGAGAACTCTGTCCTCGATCACTTCTTCGATCATTTCGGGCAGGATTGTGTCCAGGGACATCGTTCCTGCGATCTGGGAAGTATGGTTGATACCGATTTTGTTCGAATGAGGTTCCCTACTGATGTCCCTCTGATTTATGACTGCGGACCTGTTCGGATATACGGAATCGGAAGGAGTTCCTAATTGGTCATCCTCGACCCTGATCTTTGATTGATAGCGATTATGTACATCGGCCCAGGTCACCGACGGATATTCGATAAAATTTTGCTTCAGTTGATGTGATGCTATCGAACTTCGTTGATTCAACCCCCGAGTGAAGGCTTGAACAACCCAATCATCTGTGACTGGTGGCAACTCCATGCGCTCCATTTGAAATCGGGACACGAACTCCCTAAGAATTTCATTATCCTTCTGTTTTACTTTGAAAACGTCTGATTTCCTCGCCGCAACCTTTATGGCCTCGGTATGTGCCTTTACGAAAGAATCCGCTAGCATGGCAAATGAGTCGATGGAATTTGGTGGTAGATTGTGGTACCAAATCATTTCCCCCTTTGATAGAGTCTCTCCGAACTTTTTCAACAAAACAAATTCGATCTCATCATCTTCCAAATCGTTACCTTTGATGGCGCATGTATATGAGGTGACATGCTCGTTGGGATCGGTGGTCACATTGTACTTAGGTATATCTGGCATACAAAACTTTTTGGGAATGGGTTTCGGAGCCGCACTTGGAGGAAATAGCTTCTGTACAAATTTCTTCGAATCCATCCCTATCAAAATTGGCGGTTCTCCCGGTACCTGATCAACTCGGAAGTTGTACGTTTCCACTTTCTAATCATTTGCCTAAATTTTCTCTCTCCCGACTCGATTTTTTTGGTGAGCTCCTCGAGCATATTCATTATCGCGATGTCAGTCCTCGATTCACTGGAATTCGGCCTTTCTGGTACTGGCTCAGTTCAGCGGGCGGCTTCCGGTTCGACCCCACTCAGAGTTCGATGTTGATCTTGTAGTTGTGAAATAGTGGCTTGTTGAGCCTGTAGCATTTCGAATATCACTTGGAGATTGACTCCTCCATCTCCTCCGCCCAGTGTTCCTTGGCGACCATATCAGCCTTCTCTGCGTACACTCCCTTCGGGGGTCTGCGCCCAAATTTGCATTCAAGGCGATGTGCGAACTGACGTCGACTAGGTTGGCAACCTGTGCTCCCCTGAGATCAGCCTGCTGCATCTTGACCCCTGGAGCAATTACATTGTCATTTTTCTCGTGAAATCCGAGGCCATTGTCACCATATGTGGGTGCAATTTGTGAGTTTGACATGTTTTTAACCTGAAAGCAAAAATACTTGACAAGAACAAGTGTAAAATAGTGTGCGTTATCGGAATTAGTATTGAATAATCACTATTATCCTTAGCCTTACGGTGGGCGCCAAACTGTTTACCCTAAAATTTGGATTACAATTAAATTTATATCGTGGTTTTAAGGATATGTGATTTCACCCAATACCAACTGAAAACAAGTGAGTTAATGACTAAATTAAACTGTAAAATACATCAAACCAGTTATGCAAGCTGAGTGTCGACCTCGATGAGATATATCATCGAGGTGATAGTAGTACATGAACGATTAAGATAGAATAATTTCGATCAACAGTAAGTAGAGCGATAAGCAAGAAATAAATGATTGTATAGCTTTTTCTCAGTGAACAATGATGGTTACAAATGATTGAAATTCCTCTTTATATAGTAGAAGAATCCTAATTATGGTACACTTCTAATTACAGAAGGGAATCATATAAACAGCTGCTTAACCGCTACTGATCTGATCCATTTCGAGATTCACGCCACGATCTTCGACCAATCACACATATCTCTCTCTTTCCGTTACTAAGCTATCCCGATATTACTCGAAGTCTATCTCTTCTAGCCTCGAATGATATCGACCTCAATCTAGAAAGAAGCTTCGATTTCGGACTCAATATCTCAGCTCTTCAATGTAACATCCCAGTTTCTTCGATGAAATAGTAAAATCGAATAACTCCGATTTCTACCGTATACAACATTTATTCAAAAGTAGAACTTAGATTAAACAAGTTCAAATTATTGTTTCAATTAAGATCCAATCCAATGAAAAAATATGGGTAAGTTTGGGAAAACGAGCCGAGATGGCCAGTTGAATTATTTGTGCTAATTAAGTGAAAAAGGAAACCTTCAATTAGATTGCACGTCGATTGCCGTATGCTTCAGAAAATGAGTTAGACAATATATATTAAATTACTAAGTCTGATACACGAGTACATTATTATGCTTAATTCAGAATTGTTGCATTTTAAATTAGGTCTTATATCATGAAACGCAGCGAGGATTTTGCTGATAAATTTAGAATAAAAATGGAGCTTACTTATTAATTAATTAAACATTCGGAATAGATTTATAATGGGCGTGCTGTTCTGCTGACTTATACTTGACCATGATTTGTCTCTAAATAAACGAATCAATTCGTAAACTAATTCTCCCATAGTTTCACCTAATTCTACATAGTTAATGGCAAAAATCACAAGGACGGCCCATGATTAAGACCTTCATTAGGCAATTTCTTTTTTCTTTTTTCTTTTTTCTTTGCCGGAAATCCAGACTTCATCAATCTGGACTACTTGTTACACACAAAATTATATTCAAAATCACGTGTGAACGAGTGAAAGATTTATGCATCAGTATGCTTCAAATCATACGAAAATATATAGAAAAAAGAAAAGGTCTCAATCTCTTTTTTCTTTTTCTTTTTAAAAGTTGGGGTCAGTTCTTAGACTCCACATTTTGATTGTTCGACTAACTTCACTTTGGGCTATTGTTTCTCAATCCGACACACGTGCACATAAGTAAAACATGAACTCTTGCATACATATAGTGAATAACGATGTACATGCCAAAAATGAAATTCGCCCTTTATGTTATGAATAGAACTGTTTAGAGAGTTTGTACTGTGTGGCTAAGTCAGTTTTTCCTTATAATTAGAGTGATCTTATTCTATTGTAAATCATTCCAAAATTCAATAAAAATTATTTCNGCCTACATAGAAAAGGTATTGAAACAGTTTTACATGGATGGAGCACATCCATTAAATACTCCGACGATTGTTCGATCACTTGATGTGAATAAGGATCTGTTCCGACCTCAAGAAAAGAATGAAGAGATAAGTCAGTTTGTTCTGTGTGGCTAAGTTAGTTTTTTCTTGTAAATAGAGTGATCTTATTCTATTGTAAATCATTCCAAAATTCAATAAAAAATATTTTTTTCTTTTCCTTGCAATATTATTCTTTTCCTTATTGTTTTATTTCACGATATCAGCACGAGACTCTACCGTCTCAAGAAGCTCTTTAAGAAGATTAAGGTATGACTTTTCTCCTCTTTTAATTATGACTGATATTATAAATAAAAAGTTCGTTGCCCTTGAAATTTCGGGCAAGAACTATATGATATGGGTGTTGGATGCTGAAATCCATCTAGATGCAATGGGTCTTGAAGACGCCATTAAAGACAAATATAAAGCATCTACCCAAGACTGTGCGAAAGCCTTGATTTTCTTGCGTCATCATCTTGATGAAGAGTTGAAAATAGAATATCTCACCGTCAAAGATCCACTTGTTTTGTGGAATGGCTTAAAGGAAATATATGATGACAACTTAAAGTTGGTCACTCTTCCACAAGCACGATATGATTGAGTTTATCTGAGGCTTCAAGACTTTAGTATGTTTCCGGATATAATTCTGCGATGTTCAGAATTACCTCTAAATTGAAACTCTGTGGAGAAAGTATCACTGACTATGATATGCTTGAAAAAACGTTCATAATGTTTCATGCCTCCAAATGGACTTGCAACAGCAGTACCGAGATAAAGGTTTCAAGACGTATTTTGAGTTGATTTCTCTTCTCCTTATGGCTGAACGAAACAATGACTTGCTCATGAGAAATCATGATAATCGACCCACTGGGTCTACACCATTGCCTGAAGTGGATGAAGTGTATTCCCACTATGCTAAGCGTGGAAAATTCCGTGGCGCTATTTGTGATCATGGTCGTGGCCAAGAAAGAATTTTCCTAGTATTAATCATCCCCTAAAGAAAAATAACCACCAAAAGTGAAAAGGGAAAGAAGAGAAACAAAAGGCAAATAGTTTAAAATCTGAATGCTATCATTGCGGTGGAAAAAAGGCATTGGAAAAATATTTGNCCACCAAAAGTGAAAAGGGAAAGAAGAGAAACAAAAGGCAAATAGTTTAAAATCTGAATGCTATTGCGGTGGAAAAAAAGCATTGGAAAAATATTTGTCGTACACCAAGGCATTTGGTTGAGCTTTATCAAGGCAAGCTAATTATTAGACCATCACCAACAAAGGTTGGGTTTGAGTCCCCTGCGTTTTTGGAACGTATACAAGTGGACATTTGTGGACCTATTCACCCACCTAGTGGATTTTTTAGATATTATATGGTATTAATAGATGCATCTTCTAGATGGTCTCATATGTGCCTATTATCATCTCGCAACCTCGCGTTTGCAAAATTAATGGCATAAATAATCCGATTACGGGCACAGTTTCCTGATAATCCATTTAAGACTATTAGACTTGATAATGCTGCTGAGTTTTCATCCCAAGCATTTAATGATTATTGCTTATCAATTGGGATAAAAGTTGAACATCCTGTAGCTCATGTTCACACTCAAAATGGTCTTGCAGAGTCTTTGATTAAACGTCTACAATTGATAGCAAGAGCGTTACTCATGAAAAGGAGGTTACTCACTTCTGTTTAGGGTCATGCCATTTTGCATTCAGCAATGCTAGTTCGTCTCAGACCGATAAATTATCATAAATATTTCCCGTTTCAATTAGTTTTGGGTCATGAACTTAATATATCCCATTTAAGAATTTTTGGATGCACACTATATGTGCATGTAGCACCGCCATATCGTACCAAAATGGGTACCCAAAGAAGGTTAGAAAAAAATGTTGGGTTTGAACCGCCCTCCATAATTTGATACCTCGAAACATTAACGGGGAGATTTGTTCACTGCACGATTTGTAGACTGTCGATTCAATGAAACACTTTTCTCAAAATTAGGGGAAGAAATTGGTGAAGCCAAACGGAAAATTTTGTGAAAAAATTCATCATTATCTCATCTTGATCCACGTGCCTCTACTTGTAAAAAAGAGGTGCAAAAGATTATCCATTTGGAGAGAATAGTAAATCAAATGTCAGACACATTTACGGATCTGAAAAGGATAACAAAATCACATATCCATGTACAGAGTGTTCTAATCCGTATTGATGTCCCTGTTGGACAATCTTCTAGTGTCATAGCTAATGAGTCAAAAGCACGCCTAAGACGTGCCAGACCATTGGGTTCTAAGGATCGAAATCTTAGAAAAAAAAACAAATGATCAAGATGACACTACGAAAGAGTCTCACGAAGAAATCCACAATTTAACCAATCCTGAGATTCATGAGGAAATCACTGAGCCTGAGACTCAAGAAAAAAAGAAACTATTAACAAATCCAATCGATATTGAGGCAAATTTGAATCGATTGGATATAGTAATGGATTATGTCTTTGCATATAATGTTGCATCTAGAATTATGCAAGATAGAGAGGATCTTGAACCTCAATTTGCTGGAGAATGTCGACAAAGACGTGATTGGAAAAAATGGCAAGAAACAATCCAATCAGAGTTGAATTCATTTGCGAAACGTAAATGTTTTGGACCTGTAGTCCAAACACCTAACGATGTTAATCCTGTTGGCTATAAATGGGTCTTTTATGTAAGAGAAAAGAGAAAAATGAGGTACAAAGATATAAGGAATGTCTTGTTGCAAACGGATTTTGACAATGGCCTGATGTCAATTATGAAGAGACATATTCACCCGTTATGGATGCTATAATGTTCCGTTATCTCATTAGTTTTGCTGACTATGAAAAAGCTTGACATACATTTAATGGATGTGGTTACCGCCTACCTTTATGGCTCACTTGATAATGAGATATACATGAAAATTCTCAAGGGATTTAAAATGCCTAACGCATATAATTCAAAGTCACGGGAAATGTTTTCAATCAAATTGTAAAGATCCTTGTATGGTCTAAAGCAATCAGGACGAATGTGGTATAATTGTCTTAGTGGGTATTTATTAAAGGAAGGTTATATAAATGACGTTATTTGTCCATGTGTTTTTATAAAGAACAATATCGGAATATGTTGTACTTGCCGTATATGTTGATGACATAAACCTTATTGAAAATCCTACAGAACTTCAAAAGGCAATTGATTATTTAAAGAAAAAATTCGAGATGAAAGATCTCGAAAATACAAAATTATGTCTTGGTTTTCAAATTGAACATTTGGTAAACGAGATTTGTATTCATCAATCTGCCTACATAGAAAAGGTATTGAAACAGTTTTACATGGATGGAGCACATCCATTAAATACTCCGATGATTGTTCGATCACTTGATGTGATTAAGGATCTGTTCCGACCTCAAGAAAAGAATGAAGAGATACTTGGTCATGAAGTACCATATCTTAGTGCAATTGGTGCACTAATATATCTTGCTAATACTACAAGGCCTGACATAACTTTTTCAGTTAATGTCTACGCAAGATATATCTCTGCTCCTACAAGGAGACATTGGAATGAAATCAAACACATATTGCGGTATCTAAAAGGGACTACCGATATGGGCTTATTTTATGGCAATGATTGCAGTCCCGATCTTGTTGGTTATGCTGATGCTGGGTATTTATCCGACCCATACAAGGCTCGATCTCAAACAAGCTATGTGTTTACTTGTGGAGGCACTACCATACCTTGGGGATCGACTAAACAATCTATCGTGGCTAATTCATCTAATCATGGTGAGATAATTGCTATTCACGAAGCAAGTCAAGAATGTGTATGGTTAAGGTCTATAAAACATCTTATTCGAGACAAATATGGTTTGAAGTGTGACAAACTACCCATGATTTTGTATAAAGATAATGCAGCATGCATAGGGAGGAATCATAAAAAGAGAAAAGACAAAGCACATTTCACCAAAGTTATTTTTCATACATGATCTTCAAAAGAATGGTGATATCAATGTGCAACAGATTCGTTGAAGTGATAATATGGCTGATTTGTTCACAAAATCTCTATCGACATCAACCTTCAAGAAGCAGTGTACAAGATCGGGATGCGAAGGCTCAAAGATGTGAATCGATGCTCTCATCAAGGGGAGTTAATATGCGTTGCACTCCTTTTCCCTTACAAGGTTTTGTCCCACTGAATTTTCCTTGCAAGGTTTTTAACGAGGCAACCAAAAGGCGTATTATTAAACATGTGTACTCTTTTCCTTTACTAGAATTTTTTTTCACTAGATTTTATTTTAGCTAAGGTTTTAACGAGGCACATTACTCATTGAGTAGACATTCAAGGGGCAGTATTATGAATAGAATTGTAATTAGAGTGAATGTCTATCTTTAGAGAGTTTATTACTTTGTGGCTAAGTCATTTTTCACCTACAAATAGAGGGGTCTTACCTAGTGACTGAGCCAGAATTTTCGTTAAGGGGTGTCAAAATATATAAAAGTAAGCATACCAGGATATTAAGGGGAGTCAATACATAATATATTTATACATAATCTATTTTGTTACCTAGCTACACAATGTATTTTTCCCGCGAAGGAGTGACATTTGACACCCTTTCCAATAAGGTGGCTCCGCCACTGATCTTACCCCATTGTAAATCATCCCAAAATTCAATAAGAATTATTTCTCTCTTTTCCTTGCAATATTATTCTTTTTCTTTATTGTTTTATTTCACTTTAAATATTTTGAATGTTGTACTACTAATTCTTAGCAAAATAAAAACTGAATTCTGGTCGTTCAAATTCCGCTATATCCTGTTGTTGGCTTGCCCACATTTCACGTTCAAAATTAGAAAAAACTGAAGACATAGTTTTCGTTGGAGAGGGGGAGGAATTGGGTATGCAGGCTTTTTTTCTTTTCCTTTTCTAGTGGCTTGATCGTTGGTAGCTTATTGGCAGAATTAATACTAACTTTTCTCACCGAAGCTCTCCCACCTAAAGAAAGGACAAAAGAAAAAACAAGGAATATAAAATAAAAACTAATTGAGGGATGTATAACCCATCGATAAAATTATAAGCTTGCATTCAATAAGTAATTGTCAAATATAAGAAAAAAAAGGCAAAAGAAAAAAGTTAAAAAAGGTGGAAGATGCATGGAATATAATATGAAGTTAGGAGGAGGATTCCCTTTTTAATCTTTCCCAAAAATGTAATCCATGATGTCAAAGTTCCAACTGCTGGTGCTCAAAAATTCAAAGACTTGAGTGGACATCAAGGAACAATCCAGAAGCTGAAATAAGAAAAATGGTTACCTTTTTTCTTATTCTTTTTGATGGCCATTACCAATATAAATATAAATAAAATAACACACGGACATTATTAAATTTTTTCAACTAAAAGGCTTCATTAATTAATTAATTAGGTTATACTTTGGCCACTACTTGAAAAGATCATTTTATATACTATCAAGGTGCGTTGTTCAGCTTCAGCCAATGAACTAACTAGAACCGCGGAATTTATAATTACTTAATTTATTATGCTCTTTTTAAATAAAAAGCCTTAGTTCTTGGAATTGTGCTCATATCCGTCACTCTAAACAAATCAGAATCAAAAGAAAGCTACTGAGGTTATTTAGAAAGTAAAGTTCAATGTGTTAAATGCATATGAGTGTATTGTCACTGGCATGGAAATTAAATCTTATGACTTAATTAAGACGTACACTTTTCTTATAAAACAACAACAAATCCAGTGTAATTCCGAGTAGGATGTACGCAGTCTTACCTTTATTCTGAAAGGGCAAAGAGACTGTTTCCGATAGACCTTCGGCTAACTCGTTATTTAAAGTAAATAAAACTATGAGTTTTTATACAGAATTTAAAAGCTAACCATTGCTTTTCTCCCCATTATGGCAATTTGAGAAGATGCTAAAGTTTTTCAATATATACGCAACAAAAGTTTGGTAGTGACAAGAGAATAAAAGATGATGAAAATGACCCTATTTTNTTTTTTTTTTGGGGGGGGGGGTGGGTGGGTGGGTATGTCCTTAACAAATAAGGAATTGGGGATGTGATATTTTTGAAAGTTCAAATACATGAATTGGTTTTGAATTTGACGTAGGTAGCTTATCATAACTAGAAAGGTATTTCCATTTTAAGAGTGTGGGGGCAATAATATGTCTTTGCCACAAAAGGCAAAAAAAAAGTAGTAGTAGCAATATATTTTTTAAAAGGATTTAATTTGTATTTACTGACATTGCCATGAAAATTTACACTGCCAGTATTATTTAAAATGCTCTAGAATGTTACTTGTCTTATCTTTTAGGTTATTAAATATTATATACTTCTATGAATAATTACCTTTCGAAAATATAATTACAGTAAATAGCACATGTAATTATTTTTTAAATGACTTAATAGCAGGGGCGGATGTACGCTTACTGAAGCGGTGCCATGCGATACCACTTCGTCAGAAAATTTTACTAAATATATGTATTAATTCTGTACAGAAATAAATAAAGTGTGTTGGTTATATGCTTGATTTTGGTCTAAAAGGTCAAAAGTTTAAAGCTCAACTAACACATTTTTCTTTCTCAAATATTGAAAGAATCTTTCTGGTTAAAAATTGTAATGAAATACAATTGAACTCGTGACCTTTTCTAACTTAAGACGCAAAATAACTAATCTAGACTAAGGTTATTTCTTATCTAAAAGTATGATAATTAAAGTTATATTCCCCTACCTAATAGTGTAAACAATTCAACATATTGTAAAAGGCTAAACTCGTACCAAAAAGGGGAGCTTAACGTCCAAAAAAAACACCGTGTATAAATGAGAAAAAATGGTCAAGGCATGAGACATACAGCTACCATTTCTTCATTGACCTTTGACCATTCTGTGCTTTACTGTCAATCTTTGCTCCATAAAACTCTGACTTGCAAAATCTTTAAGTCTTAACCCCTATTTCTGGGTACATTTCATTAATAAACATATAAGACTGAGACCATTGAAAACATCGGTAGAATTTATTTGTAATTGTAAAACAAACTCGGAATGAATTTAATATTCTGTTTGGCTAAGTATTTTTTTGGACAAAAGTGTTTTTTCGGTTAATGCCAAAAGTACTTTTTTCGAAATGAAGATGTTTGGCGAAGCTATAATTTTTTTCCGAAAATACTTTTTTGAAAAACACTTTTAAAAATATACTTAGAAGTACTTTTTAAGTAAGGGATAATATAATAAAGAAAAGTACTACAATTTAGAGAGAGAAGAGAGGAGAAAGAAGCTCTGAGAGGCGCATGTTAAGCGAAGGTTAGTTAACGTGCAGCATCCATGGCACGCCAGAAGAAGAAGCAGATTCCGACGCCAATGGTCTACACCAACCTTTCCTCAACCAAAGACATTCATCTAGAGTAGTTACACCAGAGACCGGAGTTCCACAGAACTTAGCCCCAATTCAAATAGGGCAATGGATGATGGGTATGAGTAGCGCTCCAACGATATTACAAGCCCAAAATTGAGATCAATTGGAGGTTCCAGAAAAGCTACAGGTGGAGGTAGAAGACCAGCAACCAAGAGCGAACAATGAAACAAGGAAACTAACATTCTCTACAAACTCTAGTACGGTCAAACCAACCATGACGGACATAGTCAAAGGTAAGAAGCTCAATATCTAGGGTAGGAACTTGATTATTTCCCCCTACCCTGAAGGATGGAATTAAAGTTGTCAAGCTAAGTGCAAATTCCATAGAATTGCAAAACCAAAAATGGAGGTCAGCCCTAATTGGCTATGTAATTAGGGGTAATCCTACATTTAAAGACATGCTTAAGTTTGTCTATGGAGTATGAAATACTATCACAACTCCTCAGATTTATCTCCATGACGATGGCTATTTCATATTTAGATTTGATGATGAAGAAGATAAACTGAAGATTATACAAAATAGGCCTTATACTTACAACAATAGGCCTATGATTATGAAGCAATGGGTACCAAATTTCAAATTAGTTAAAGAACCACTGGATACAATACCAGTATGGGTAGTGTTTCCAAACCTACCCATCCAGTATTGGGCGACAGAAATTTGGGACGAATAGCTAGCTTCCTGGGGAAACCAATCAGTATTGATATGCTCACAGCAAAAGAAGAGAGAATCTCCTACGCCAGACTGCTTATTGAAATGGGTGTGCACAGCCTCTCCCTGAATCAGTAACATTAGAGGAGCCTGATGGTAGCTACATTTTTCAACCAATTGAATACGAATGGAAATCAAAATACTGCCAGGAATGCTTGCAGATTGGTAAGCACAAAATAAACTGTAAAGCACATCCTAAGACACACTCAGGAACAAATGACCAGCATCAACCAAGGAGACAACAGAAGAAAGCAAAGCAGCAACAGTGGAAAGCAAAGGCCAATACAGGGCCATCTGTTGATGTTACTGAAAAGACAGATGATGGACCAAAGGAAAACCATAAGGAGAACACTATGGAGGAAAGTCATGAAGCTCAAAGAATATGCAAAGACAAGGGAAAGCAGAAGATGGACGAAACGAAGGATACCAGGATAAGGTATCCATTAGCAACTGAAGATGTTGAACAATTCCTAAGCTAGAACAGATTCAGTGTGCTAAGGATACAACCTGAGAAAGTTAATACCAGTTTGGTAAGGGGGATATTGTAAAGAAAGATCCCCCATGATCATCTACTCATGGAACATAAGAGGCTAAACAAGCCCTATAAGCAAAAGGAATTGAAATCCTTTTTGCTTAAAAATAAAGTGGTATTGTCGGGATGTCTAGAAACTAAAATAAAGCAAAAAAAATAAAAAAGAAGTTAGGAGCTGAGTGGAAGGTCAACCCTAAAAGTAGACTCTGGATTTTCTAGAAACCTCACAAGGTTTCAATAACCATTTTGCTTTCGCATATGCAACTAGTACACTCCATAGTTGAGGACAAGGAGTCACAAATTGCCTGCCAAATGACCTTTGTATATGGAAAGAATACTCAAAATGAGAGGAAAGACTTATGGAGACAACTGAAGAAAATTAGCACCCTGGTGTAAGACCCATGGGTTGTCCTAGGTGACTTCAATACAATCCTCTCAGTGCAAGATAGGGTAAATGGATTTCCCGTGAAACGATCAGAGACTGAAGACTTTCAAAACTGCATACAGGAGACTAGACTTGGTCAAATCAGCAGAAAGGGCTGTACCTACTCCTGGTGCAACAAGATAGAGGCAAAGGATAGAATATACATCTTGATTGATTGGGCATTTGGTAATGATATTTGGTTTATGAGGTATGAAAAGCTAGAAGCATTCGACCATCATATGGAATGCTCAGATCACTCATCAATCATTATCACAACAGAGGTGGCCAAACAGAAACTTCTAGGCCTTTCAGACTTGTTAATGTATTATTGAATCAAGAGAACTTCCAGGAATCAGTACACAAAGCTTGGGGACAATATATACAAGGACATATCATGTATGCAGTTTGGAGGAAACTTAAGTTGATAGAGCGGAAGACCTCACAAATGAATAGGGAAATGTCAACATTAGAGAGGAAGCTGAATAAACTGAAAGACAAAATGCAACAAGTACAGTTGGAACTGAATGAAGATATGTTCAATGGACAACTCATCACAACAGAAAAGGATACCCTGGTACGACTGGAAAAATGGACAACTATCCATGAGAAAGTACTTCGACATCTAGAGCAACATGGCTAGCTTATGGAGACTCGAATACAAATTTTTTCATGCAACACTGAAAGTTAGGCAAGCTAGAAATAAAATCTCCTCAATATGCACAGAACAGTAATACAACTGCATTATCCTGCTCTAATCCAAAGAGAATTTATAAGTTTTTTTCAGAACTTACTGGGAACAACTGCAGCACAAATGCCATGCCTGGACCCAAACATAACAAGAGATGGACCTTGTCTCACTAATGAGCAGAAACTGCACCCTGAAATTGATGGATTCCCAGCTGAATTCTTCAAACAATACTGGCAGTTGATAGGAAATGAGGTAACTAAGGCTACAATGCAATTCTTTCAAACTGGTAAACTACTTAAGGAAGTAAATTGCACTATTGTAACTTTAGTTCCAAAAGTAAAAGACCCCACCTTTGTGAAGAAATTCAAACCCATAGGCTGTTGTACTACACAGTATAAACTGATAGCTAAAGTCATTACTGCTAGGTTGAAATTAGTAGTTGACTACCTGGTAGGGCCCTCACAATTAGCATTCGTTGAAGGAAGAAACATTCTAGATAATGTGATTGTGGAACATGAAATGGTGAAGGGTCACACACAAAAATGAGTGTCTCCTAGATGCTTAGTAAAGGTAGATATTAGAAAAGCCTATGATACAATTGAATGGGATTTTCTAAGAATGGTGCTACTAGAATATGAGATGCCTGGAAGTTTGTAAATCTAATTATGGAATGTGTCAGCACAGTGAGATATTCTTTGTTGTTCAATGGTGGACTTACACCTAGATTTCAAGCTAAGAGAGGTCTAAGACAGAGAGACTCAGTGTCTCCATATTTGTTTGTTCTTGTGATGGAGTACTTGAATAGATCTCTCAAGCAGTTGAGACACAATCCAGATTTCAACTATCACCCAAGATGCAGCAAGCTGGAGATAGTCCATATATGATTTGCTGATGACTTGATTATGTGTTGCAGAGCTGATTCAATTTCTGCAAAGTTGATGTTGCAGCAATTCCATCACTTCTCTGTAGTATCTGGTCTCAAGGAAAATTTGGAAAAAAGTTCACTGTATGTGGCAGGGATCAGTTGACAACTTAAAGAACATTTATGGAATGAAATGCAATTCCCAGAGGGAGAGATCCCATTCAAGTATTTAGGGGTTCCTCTTTCATCAAAGAAGATCACAATTCAACAATGCTTACAACTAGTTAAGAAAATGCTTGCAAGAATAAGATGTTAGTTCACTAAGTTCTTATCATATAGTGGAAGGGTGCAACTTATTAAAAGTGTGGTATTTGAAATGCAAACCTACTGGGCTTAGGTGTTTCTAATACCTAAGAAGGTCATTCAACTCATAACTAGAGTTCGCAAAATATTCCTATGGACAGGCAGTCATGAGAGCTCAAGGAAAGCTTTGGTTGCATGGGAGATATTATGCAAACCACATTCAACTGGTGGTCTGAATTTTATAGAGTTTCACACATGGAATAGAGTAGCTATCAGTAAATTACTATGGGCTATAACAACCAAGAAAGATGCACTCTGGATAAAATGGATCCATACCTTCTATATCAAAGGGAAAGAAGTGCAACAACTAAATATACCTGCGCAAGCCTGCTGGCTGGTAAGGAAAATATTGGATGCAAAGAAATGGTTTCTGAACATGGACTACAATGCGACATTATAGAGATGTCGCGATAAAGATAAGTTTAGCATTAAAAAAGCTTACTTATTCTTTCTTCCACAGTTTCAGAAAGTTCAATGGAAAGGGCTAGTGCTGGACCAGTTACTATACCAAAGCACAAGTTCATTTTTTGGCTGGCAATACTAGGTCGATTGGCCACTGTGGATCGATTGCAGAAATAAGGCATATACGTCCAATCTGATTGTTTCTTATGTAATACTGGAGCTGAGGAAAACTTGCATCATTTGTTCTTTCAGTGCTCTTACTCATCCCAAATTTGGAATGAATTACTCAGGTGTGTGAGCACGTGATTTTTACCGGCCATATCATCCTATAAAAGTCTCAATAAATCAATTAATTTTATGAATTTTTTGTTGATTTTCAGTGGTTAATTGTGAATTATTTGCATTTTTTTGCATATCCATTGTCACACCTCCTTTTTCACCGGGTAAGGGTAATAAGGGAGTTTTTCCACTTTAAGTGAC
>ML324467.1:32838-54790 GCA_005239505.1 Nicotiana paniculata | reverse complement strand
ATATATATATATTAAGTATAATGCTTCTCTTTGAGATTATTATCCATATCGTATGATGCATGACTGCGCAACTGATCAGTGGTAACTGCCCGACCGGCCGTAGCACGGTGGTAAATGTATGACTGCCCAACCGATGGTAAATAATGATACATAATTTCCCAACCGATGGTAACTACCCGACCGGCCGTAGCCTGGTGGTAAATATGTAACTGCCCAACCGGCCGTAGCTCGGTAGTAAATGCATGACTGCCCGACCGGCCGTAACTCGGTGGTAAATGAATATACATGACTTCCCAAACGGTGGTAAATAATGATACATAACTGCCCGACCAGTGGTAACTGCCCAACCGACCGTAGCTCGGTGGTAAATGCATGTATCACTATATTATAAACATTAACATCTTTATCAAATACCTCAATAGAGACGTAGGAACATACTTAGACATGTTTGAATATCAGTTTACATGAGTGAATAATATAGACATCCTCAACTGCTAAGAGTAGAAACACTTATGAAATAACATTACATTTATGTATCGTTACTTGAATCATGCCAAAAGAAAAAAAGATTAGCCTTAACATCTGCATTTTTATGATATTCATTACCGGAAATGTAATGTTCACTCTCACATGCTATTGCTGGTCTCACAACCGTTATATTAACTTATATTTCAATTTGCTAGGAATCTTTCTGTCTAATAACACTCATGCAACACTCTTTCATGTCAACCAGCATATTTTAGTTCTATGTGTTCCTTCCTCATCTACCACGACATTTCTATATTCTCCTGGAAGATTTGAGCTTCAATAACTTGACCGCCAGCATTTAGGAACCATAATAATCTAATATCATTTCACCTTAAGACTTTTTAGGCGGAGTAAACTTGCATTACCTGGATAGTATCTTGTTTCTACTTATTCCAAAACTTTGCTAAGTGTTTCACCATGGTGCTGGTTTTGACTAATTTTGTTAAATGACACGATCATCTGCAACTATCATGCATCCCGAAACCTCACCATGTATGCTGCGTGATTAACTCATAACCAGGATAAACAAGGAAAGGCTCACGCATTATTTGCGCATACAGTACACGGACATGGGCCAAAAGAAAAGAAAAATAATTTTAATATACCTGAGCCGATTCTCTTAACAATTCCTCTAATACTGTTGATTGCGACAACACGTAATAGGAATCGAAGTAGGAAAAAATTCGTATAATATTCTTTGATCAAAATCCGCTACTTTGCTAAATGCTAATTCACATCCTTTGTGAATTAGAAGTCTTGTAGAGAGGCGATTCTTGAAATTCTTGAGCCTCACCCGTGAGCTTAAGCAAGTCTGTCAATCAAGATTATAATTGGTAAAAGAGTTATCCATTTTTTAAGATCCAACATATCTTTTAAGTTATAGAATATTATATGGATTATTTCTAATACTTTAACTAAAGAGTTCTCAAACTTTGCCACATTACCAAATGACATTATGAGTCATTTATTAGGGGTGGGTTTGCTGCCACGTCGGGGAGGGGTTAGTCTTATCCAAATTTATTCGCTTAACTCTTTAATTAATTTGTTAATTTCTTATTATCAATGATTATCTAATTATTTACATAATTAGAATTTATCTCAAATTATTTAAAATACTATTCAATTTTAATACACTTTGCACACTTTACTATTTTAGCTATGTGGTACCTTGTATGATATTAGTCTATAAATATTGGATATTATAGCTTAGACCACATTTTACCGCAAAATGTCAAATTTCGACGAAATTCATTTTTTTTGATTCGCTCACCCTCTCACCTTCACGAATTTACTTATCACTTGTTTGAAATAGTACAATAATTATAATCTCTCAATAATCTCATTTCCTAACTTACGTCGATTAACTTACGACGAAATGTTATCGTACGAAAATACAGGATGCAACAAAGTCCTTATTCATCTTCCTATACCGCTCCACCAATCTTCTCACAATGTGAACGACTTTTATATTTGAACGCCCCCGCATGAAACCGAAATTCAGCATCTGTTAGAAGTCACAATTCGATATTAATAGGATCTTCAGAATATAATGGTTAAATGATAGAAGAAGACCTAGTTTGCTTTTCAGAAAAATGAATGATCATATATATAGTGCAACAAAAAACTGGATGGTCAGTGTAATGAAATTAAATTCGTCATATTTCTGTTTTATAGCTCAATTTTGTACGTAATATTTATTTTACAATTAAAATAATCGTGGAATTACATGACAATTTTACTATTCGTACGATATTACAAGAGTCAGCTAAGTAACATTCTCTCACATGTTAAATTTAATTGTAGTGTTAAAAATCATTATACTTTAATTCCATTTATAAGCAGTTCGTTGCAAGAGAATACTCCAATTCATATGGAGTAAATGTAGCTCTAGTTCGTATGAATAAAAAGTGATCAGTAACAACTAATTAATATGCAACATCAACAATAACAACAACAACCCAGTATAATCTCATAAGTAGGATCTGGGGAGGGTATGATTTACGCAACCTTACCCTTATCCTGGAAGGGCAGAGAGACTGTTTCCGATAGACCCTCGGCTAAAGAAGGTGAAAGAAGCCGTGATAGCAAGTAATAACAAGACAAATAATTAGAAAATTAAATTGAAGATAGCAACAGAGAATATGAAAGGGGTACTGATAACAAGTAGTAGCAAGATAACATATTTAGAAAACTAATTCCAAGGAAGCAAACAAGAATATGAACGAAGTGCTGCTAGCTAACTACGGAATTACCGATATCAAGTAACAACATAACGAGACATGCAAATATAGCAAACTACGAAAAAAGGGTACCGTACTAGCGCTAATACTATCGAGCTAGAGAAGACAAATGGAAACGCACGACTACCTGCTAACCTTCTACCCTAATCTTCAACCTCCAGACCCTTCTATCCAGGGTCATGTCCTCGGTTGGCTCAAGCTGCGACATGTCCCGCCTGATTACCTCTCCCCAAAACTTCTTTGACCTACCTCTACTCCTCCTCTCACCTCCCAAGGACAACCTCTCACATCTCCTGGCAGGGGCATCTCTGCTTCTCCTCTTAACATGCCCGAACCATCTCAACCTTGCCTCATGCATTTTTGGCTCCACAGGAGCCACTCCCACCTTGTACCGAATAACTTCATTCCTAATTCTATCCAACCTAGCATGCCCACGCATCCATCTCAACATCCTCATTTCCGCTACTCTCATCTGCTAGACATGAAAGTTTTTGACTGGCCAACACTCTACCCCATACAACATAGTCGTTCTAACCACTACCTTGTAGAACTTACCCTTAAGTCTCAACGGCACATTCTTATCACACAAGACACCGAAAGCGAGCCTCCACTTCATCCACCCTTCTCTGATACAGTGTGTGACATCCTCATCTATCTCTCCATCCTTCTGAGTTATAGATCCCAGATACTTGAAACTCTCTCTTCTGGAAATGACTTGCGTATCGAGTTTCACATCCCCATCCGCTTCCTGGGTAACACTGCTGAACTTGCAATCCAAGTATTGTGTCTTGGTCCTGCTCAACTTGAAACCCTTAGACTCTAGGGTATTACTCCAGATCTTCAGCCTCTCGTTAACACCACTTCGCGTCTCATCGATCAGGACTATGTCATATGCAAATAACAAGCACTAAGGCACCTTCCCTTGAATGTGACGCGTCAAAGAATACATCGCCAGGGTAAACAAAAACGAGCTAAGTGCTAATCTTTGATGCAACCCCATATCAAACGGAAAGTAATCAGAGTCTCCTCCTGTTGTCCTAACCCATGTCTTAGATCCATCATACATGTCTTGAATAACTCTAATATATGCTACAGGGACTCCTCTAGCCTCCAAACATCTCCATAGATACTCTCTCGGGACTTTGTCATAGGCTTTCTTCAAGTCAATGAACACCATATGCAAATCCTTCCTCACCGCCCTATACTGCTCCACCAATCTCCTCACAATGTGAATGGACTCAGTAGTCGACCGTCCTGGCATGAAACCAAACTGGTTCACGAAAATGGACACACACCTCCTCAACCTCCCTTCAATCACCCTCTCCCACACTTTCATCGTATGGATTAACAACTTGATACCCCTATAGTTGTTGCAATTTTGGACATCCTCCTTGTTCTTGTATAACGGGATCATCGTACTCCGCCTCCACTCTTCGGGCATCTTCTTCGTCCGAAAAATGACGTTAAACAACCTAGCAAGTCATTCCAAGCCCTCCTTACCCACACTCTTCTAGAATTCCACCGGAATCTCGTCCAGCTCGGTCGCTCTACCCCTACTCATCATGCGGATAGCCCCTAAAACCTCCCCCACTAGTATACATCTACAGTACCCAAAATCTCACTGTCACTCCGAGTACTCCAACTCCCCCAGCACAATGCTCATATCTCCTTCTTCATTCAAGAGCCTATGAAAGTAAGACAGTCATCTCTTCTTAATCTGTGCCCCCTCCAATAAAACTCTTCCCTCTTCATCTTTTATGCATCTCACTCGGTCCAAATCCCGGGCCTTCCGCTCCCTCACCTTCGCTAGCTTTACAACTTCTTGTCCCATCCTTTATCCCCAATTTCTTCGTATAAACGACTAAACGCCACGGTCTTAGCCGCAGTAACCGCCAACTTCGCCTCCTTCCTAGCCTTCTTATACCCCTCCCTGTTAGCACTCTTCTGCCCCTCGTCTATACTCTCCACTAGCTTCAAATATGCTGCTTTCTTTGTTTTCACTTTCCTTAAACCTCTTCGTTCCACCACCAGTCCCTTTATGGCCACCAGACCAACTAATTAATATGACATTATATATTTGATCAAGACCTCATGAGCCTGTGGGGTGAATATTGTGTAGATATCTTTCAACTATAAATCCATCACCAAATGAATTGATCCAGCACACAACTCATTTTGATTTATTTTACTTTATTTTCTTTATAAATTTTTACTTCCATTATTTTATTTTATTTTATTTATTTTTTAATTTTAAAATCTATTTTCTATTCATTATTTTTGTACCTTTACTTCTCGTGATTCTATGTAATTGCTCGTATATCTTATTTTCTTTGTTTAGCGTATTTGCGTTATTATTCTAGTTTTTAAAACCGCACCTCCTAATATTAGAAATAATGAGTTATTAACAAACTTGGCATATAACGAGTGATGTCATTAAAGTATAATTTTATTGCTGAATGAGGTCATCAACTTCTTATGTTTCCTAATCTTAAGTTGTATTGAAACTTATTTTTAATATGTTGGAATTTGACATATGTTAAAGTTTTTTTTTATTTTAAAATTGTGTTTTATTTGTGGTTCTAGTTTACTTGTTTTAATAGTATTTGCTTGTTATTTCACATTGCATGTTATTTTAGAATTGATAGATTAATTTTGTCAAATATTTGAATAATATTATGACGTTATATTTATAAAAATTAATTTATTTTATCAAACTTGAATTCCATGATATTCTTACAAAACATATGTTTTTAGTTTTTACAATTAATTAAATTAAATTTTATTAATTTGGAAAACGTATATTCAATTATTTTTACAATATTACTTATAAATAGATGATTAGTATGAATATTCAAGAAAATATATGTATTTTAAATATCAAATCTAGTATCATTTATACTTATAAAAAAATATTTTATATTAATTTTTAAGTTTTAATAATTACTTTATTAAAAATTTAATCTAGCTGTGTAATTACTACCCTAGTAATTACATCCATTTCAATCAGAGGTTGGATTTCAAAAGAGACCTAAAAGAAGATGGAAAAGAGGGCCACCAATAGTTTTTCCGGATAACAAAATAAATAGAAAGAGAAACGGAAAATAAATGAGTAAATAACTATTTTTTTTTTTGTAATTAAATTTTTGTATTAACCACCAAAATAATATTTACAAAACAGTAGGTCGACTCAACCTATCTTCCTTACTGGACACTATCAAAGTATCCTCCATCTAATTTCCTACCAACTATAACTTTTAGTAATTACATTTAGCTAGCAAAACTTTTGTATATCCCTCAGCTCTCGTACTACATACACATGCTATCTTTTTTGCAAGGATGTCCCATGTTGTAGCTGTTTTCCCAAAGACTCTTGAATTTCTCTCAATCCACAATGCATATACATATTCTGCAACTAACATTTTAAGTATTCTGGCCATTTGCGATCTTCCTTTTGTCCTCTACACTATCCATTCTTGCCACTCTGTCCAAGAAGTTAAACTAGTCTGCATTTGAATCCATCGCATGAGTCTGCACCATAATTCTCTGCCATATACACATTCTGCAACTATATGCTCCGTTGTTTCCAAAGCTTGGTTACAAAAACAACATATATCATCTATTTGAATCTTCCATTTCTTCAGTCTGTCAGCAGTTTGAAGTCTACCATGCATTAGTAACCACAATATAAATACTGCTTTTGGCCTGGCTTGATTCTGATACATTAGCCCCTTCCATGCTATCTTTGGCATCTCTCCTATCAGCTTCTTATATACCTGTCTAATCACTGTTTTTTGCTTGTCTTGATTGCTATTGATACTTGCCACAGAGCTCCTTGCTTCGAATATCTTCTTCAGCATCCAAGAGGTTTGTTGAGGAACCCCCATAGTAACAAAAGATGGCTCTTTAATGTAATAACTATGAATCCATTTTATCCACAACTTGTCTTTCTTGTTTTCCAGCTCCCATGTAGATTTTGTTATTGTTGCTCTATTCCACAATGTCAAATTAACCAAATTTAGCCCCCCTACAGCTTTAGGTAAACACATCTTTTCCCAAGATACCAGCGCCTTTTTTGTAATCACATTCTCCCCTGACCAGACATAACTTCTGCAAATAGGCATCAATTGTCTTGATAACCTTGGTTGGCATGATAAAAATCTGGGCCCAGTAAGCTTGAATACCAAAGATAACATGCTGAACCAGTTGAATTCTGCCTGCATAGGACAATTTCTTTGTTGTCCAAGATGAGATTCTTGCCACTATTTTATCTATTAGTGGCTGCCATTGCATGATTGTTAGTTTCTTAGAGTCAAGTGGTATGCCTAAGTATTTAAAAGGCAGTGACCCCTTACTGTACCCCAACTTCTCTTGTATCTCCTTCTGAGCTTCCGCATTGACTCCTCCAAAGTAGATAGAACTTTTTGCTAGATTAGCACTAAGTCCTGAAGCAGCTGAGAAAATATTGACATGTCATGAATTAGACTTACCGACGTTGCATCTCCTCTTGCAAAATCAGAAGGTCATCTGCAAAACTCAAATGAGTTAGGTCCATCCTTGCACACAAAGGATGGAAATGATATGCATTCTCCTGTTTTAAAATATTTAAGTTCCTGCTGAGATACTCCATGGCTATGGCAAATAGAAAAGGTGACATAGGGTCCCCTTGCCTCAATCCCTAGCTGCATCAAAGGGTTTTGTTGTTTCACCATTTACAAGGATTTTATAGTTTACTATTGTCACACACTCCATGATCCAGTTACTGAATTTTGTTGGGAAGCCCAGTTCTTCTAGCATTTGATGCAAGTATCTCCAATCCACAGTGTCATAAGCTTTTTGAATATCCACTTTAATAAGGCACCTAGGAGAAATGTTCTTCCTAGAATACTTTGACTAATTCATGAGCAAGTATCACATTATCAGCTACCTTTCTTCCAAGGATAAAACCAGCCTGTGTTTATGATATGATGGATGCAATGACTTTCTGTATCCTACTTGCTAAAACCTTAGCTATCAGTTTGTATAATACAGTGCAGCAGGCTATTGGTCTGTATTCTCTTATGCTTGTGGGATTAGGATCTTTAGGCAGAATGGTAATGGCTGTACAATTCACTGCCCTATACAACTTCCCTGTGTTAAAAAATCTTTTGACTGCTTGACTAACTTCAGCTCCTATAATTGGCCATCCTTTCTTGAAAAATACTGCATTATAACCATCAACCCCTGGAGCTTTATCGTTTCCAATAGCACATAGACCTTCATATATTGCTTGCTCAGTAACTTCTGCAATCAATTGCATCTGCTGTCCATGATTAAGAACTGGCCCCTTCTTCATTGTTTGCTTGTTGACTGCATGTAAATTACCAATTGTTGTTCCCATCAGAGCTTTGTAGAAGCTAATAATTTCTGCTTGAATTTGCTGTTGCTCAGTTATTTTGTTTCCAAAGCTATCTTGTAATTCTGTGATAGCTTTTCTCTGCCTTCTTTCCTTCATAACTGCTGAAAAATATTTAGTGTTTGCATCCCCCAGCCTTATCTATGTAGCTCGAGCCTTCTGTTGCAGTATACTTTCTTCAGTTAATGACCATTTCTCCAAGTTCTCTAAGGTTTGCTTTTCTTCAACAACTAATTCATCTGAGTAACCATTAGTTATCTGAACTTGAATATCCTGTAATGATCTCCTTGTTGCTTCCAGCTTTTCTTTGATGCCCTTAAATTCTCTATTGTTGAGTTGCTTCAATAGAGATCTAAGAATCTTTAATTTCTGCCATATATTCTTCATAGGATCTTGATCATATTGTTGTCTCCATACAGCTTCCACAAGTGACATGAAACTTGGATGATCTGCCCAAACATTAAAAATTCTGAAAAGGATCTTGCCACTTGGTACTTGTCTTCTTATAGGGATAACCATTGGAGCATGATCTGAAATAAATGGGAGCCTATAATCCATTTCCATATGCCCATATGCTTGCATCCATTCATCATTTCCCAAGGCTCAGATTGCACAGCTAGTAGCACCTGGTTGGCAAGTTCACAACAATTAGCAGACTTTCCTAAGACTGTAATGACATAGTCATAATTGTTGTGAACTTGCCAACCAGGTGCTACTAGCTGTGCAATCTGAGCTGCCTTTTCCCTCTTTACTCTAGTTTCCACTAACCCCAGTAACTTTATATTATTCTTCTTTATATAGGTACCCAACTCCTTTTGTTTATACCTCTTGTTGGTACCCCTTATATTCCATACCATCCAGGACATGTCAAAGTCGAGGATGACCACCTATATTAGGTGGTTTCAAGGTTGCTATCACATCTGTACTTGGATGTGATTGAGATCTCAGTGGGGACAATATAGCTTGGCATAAGTCATTAGAGTGTCATTACTCACTGCAATCATTTTCCCTTTATCTTTGTGCCTGCTTGCTTCTGCTTCTTCCTCTTCTTGATGATGCTCTTCCTTTCTTTATGTTAGCTTAGAAGTATTCACATCTTCCTTGTTAATTTCTTGCACTTGTTTTTGACTTATTTCATCAGGTGTAGTCATTACTGGTTCCTTTGTCCTCCATATTTGCTTCACTGGTGGGGGCTTCCTTCTCTTGGGTTGGGGCATTTGTCTGTCATCTTCCTTTGGCTTTCTACTATTATGTCCTGCTTTTAAGCATTTGTCACAGAATTCTTGTTTCCAATCAAACTCAACTACTTGATCAAAAATCACACCTTCATCATTCATGACTAGAATGCTTGTTGGCATAGGCCTAGTAACATTCACTTCTATTAGAATTCTAGCATAGGAAATTCTTGTCTGTTTGCCAGTACACTCATCTGCAAATATAGGGATCCCTATTGTGCTAGCTATTTTGATCAGTGAGTTCTCACTCCAGCAATTCATGGGTAGTTTTGGAAACCTTACCCATAGAGGGATATCTGTCATGCATTCTGCTGCAAAATCAAAGTAAGGAGACCAGTGTTTCATTATCAAGACCTATTATTCACTGTATAAGGCCCATCACACATAATTTCCTTCATTTCTTCCACTATTTGAAATCTCACAATATAATACCCTTCATCATGATAAAACAGATCATGGCAACTGTGTTCCACATCTGGTTTATGTACCTTTTCATATAGTTATAGCCTGGTTTTCCCCCCAAAACATTTACTATTAAGGCACTTTTCCATTTCATATTTTCCACCTCAATTTCTGACTTCTCTAGCTTGGCTACTATATTTCCTTCTATAACTTCAGGCGTAATATAATTCAGTGTCATACCGTTTACTGCAGATCTATTACCAGTAAAAACTTTAGCCCAAGTAGATTCAGTTGAATTTTGCCCCTTGTTCACCAATGGAACAGTAATTCCAGCTTGTAACTTAGTTGTATTTTCCTGCTCTTTGCTCAATGGAACAGTAACTTCTCTAACTGCAGGTGGTGTGATACTTCCTCACAGATCAACATGCATAGGGATTGGGCTCTGGTTTGCTTGTTTCTACTGCTGTTTAGTTGATCCTGAAGTTTCTCCATGGTAGATCTGTGTTTGAGAAACAGATCCAGTAGTCACCTTCGATGGCCCAGAAATGGTTTCCATGAACTTTGTTGAGCTTCTTTCCATGGTGTTGAGCTTAAGTATTTTGTCATCTACACGTATTTGTTGCTTTCTCGGACGTCCTCGAGCTTTCTTACCAGTCATGGCGAGAACGGCGCACGTTTGCTTAACATGCGCCGAGAGAACTTGGAGAAGAAAGCTTTTTTTAATAATAATTGCACTTTTGATTGTAAATAACTGTTTCTCAAAAACGAAAACAAAAAAAGAGTAAATAATGCATTGGGACAACAGAATACTCCAAAATTTAAGAATTTTATTAAATCCAAAAAAGACAAATAGTAGTAATAGCTTACTTTGTCTAAAAATAATATTTTTTTTTAGTATTATTAGGTTTATTTCAGGTTCATAANCCAACCAAAAATAAAACAAACAAACCATATTACACTTTTAGATGTCTTCGTTTTCAATCACGGAGAGGAATTTTTTTTTCTCCAATTGAAGAGAACTACTTTCTTCCCCATTTCTAATACATAGAGGAAGTTTCAGATATTTTTAGCTCTTCTTCAATTCAATATCGGAGAATGCATTTCTTATTTAGTTATGAGAAGTTCAGAGTATAATGATCATAATTCTAGTCAGATTGATGATCAGCATAAATTAAAGCACTAATAACTTGATGAATACGTTATAAAAAATTAAATTCATAGTTCTCAGAACAATCAAAATGTTAGAATAATGGTACAATATTAGCCAAAGCTTTGTTGATATTGTTGGGAATAAACCCCCAAAGAAATAATATTCACGGTACTAAAAGAGGAATAATAATGTAGCACTGAAATACGGTAATTAACAAGAATAAACGAGTAACAACGACACCAAGATTTTTACGTGAAAAACCCTTTTGAATAAGGGAAAAGACCACGGCCCCGCGAGGAGCAACCGATATTACTATAGCAAGAAATTTTATACTTTGTAGGTCCGAGTAAAATACTCCAAAGACCACTACAACACTCAAAATAAATTACTCTCTTTTAATATTCTCACCTCACTACAATATTGCTCACTCTCTATTTTTCTCACAAACTATTTTCTTATATCCTGTATGTGATGCTTCACTCTTTCTTTCTCTCTTTTGTTGGTGTGTAGAAATGAGAGCTGAAGCTCTCCTTTATAGCCGAAGCCTCACTCTCTAAAGCCTACTATATTTGACAATTTGCAAACACTTTTCCTTCTTTTTCTTTAATGTTGACAATTCAACAAAGTTGGCTACCAAACCAAAGAAATTTTCCTTAGGTACATGCCTATTACTTTGGATTTTGAATGAGATGGACCCTATCAATCTCCCCCTCCAGTCCCATTCATCTGGAGGAGGTAACACTATCTTCTAGTTTGAGTGCATGCCGACAAGTTCTTTGCATAACTCAAACTTGTCTCTTGGTACCACCTTGGTTAACATATCAGTAAGATTTTCACTCGTGTGAATATTTTTGACTTGTAAAGATTCGTTCTCCACCTTCTCACGAATCTAATGATATCTCACATCTATATGCATTGTTCTTGCACGGTACATGAAGTTCTTGCGCAAGTCTACTGCACTTTGACTGTCACAATAGACGACAGACTCCTTTCGATGCAATTCCAGCTCTTGAAGAAACCGCTTGAGCCATACCATCTCCTTGCCGGATTTTGTAGCGACAATGAACTATGCTTCAGTTATTGAAAGTGCAACACACTTCTGCAATTTAGACTGCCATGTAAAACTTTCTTGAAAAAGTAAATATATATCCAGTAGTGGATTTTCTATTATCAGTATCACCGGCCATAATCAGCATCCGTGTAGTCCTTCAAGATTGGATCAGATCCTCCAAAATACAAGCAATCTCCTACAACACCTCTTAGGTACCTGAGTATCCACTTGGTTGCTTCCCAATGTTCCTTTCTAGGATTTTCAAGGAATCTGCTAACAACACCAACTGCATGAGCAATACCAGGTCTGATGCATACCATTACATACATCAAGTTTTCGATTGCTGAAGAATAAGGAACTCTAGCCATGTTCCATTTCTCCTCCACTGTTGTAGGACACATTTTCTTGCTCAACTTTAGATGGATAGCAAGAGGTGTGCTGACTGGCTTAGCATTCTTCATGTTGAAGCGTTCTAGTACACGTTCAATGTACTTCTCCTGAGACAGCCACAACTTTCTGTTTATTCTCTCTCAAACTATCTTTATACCCAAAATTTGTTGTGTTGGGCCCAAGTCTTTCATATCAAATGACTTGGACAAATCTCCCTTCAACTTTGCGATCAGCCCCTTGTCTTTTCCTACAATTAACATTCCATCCACATACAACAACATTATAATAAAGTTATTTTCAGAAAATCTTTTTGAAGTATACACATGGATCAGAATAGGTCTTTATGTATGTTTGACTTTTCATGAATGAGTCAAACTTCATATACCACTGCCTTGGTTCCTGCTTTAATCCATAAAGACTCTTATTCAATTTGCACACCATGTGTTTCATCCAGCTACTTCAAATCCTTCTGGCTACTCCATATAAATCTCCTATTCCAAATCTCCATGAAGAAATGTAGTTTTCATGTCCAGCTGCTTTATTTCAAGATCTAGGCTAGTTGCTAAGCTCAATATTGTTCGAATAGAAGTCATTTTGACAACAGGTGAGAAAATTTCATTAAAATCAATACATTTCTTCTGTTCAAAACCTTTTACAACCAATCGAGCTTTGTATCTGTCCAGCTTGTCATTTCCATCTTTCTTGAGTTTAAAGACCCATTTGCATTTGAGTGGTCTTTTACCCTTTGGAAGTTCAACCAGCTTGTACGTGGCATTTTTCTGTAGAGATTTCATCTATTTTTGCATGGCTTTCATCCACTGGTTCTTTTCTGGATGGGACAGCACTTCCTTAAGACTTTCTGGCTCCCGTCATCACTGATGAGGACATACTCTGTGGAAGGGTACCTGCATGACTCTACCCTTGGCCTCTCTAATCTCCTCAGAGGTTGAGGTTGTTATTCTACCTGAGTAGGGTGATCCACTTGCTCGACACCATCATCAAGTTTCTCCTCCTGCTGAATAACCTCATCAGGTTGCTCCCTTTGCTCGGCGACCTCGTCGGTCATACTTTATACACTTGTGGGATAGTTAGAAGAAGAAGGAATGGTAACAAGGTTAGGGATTATACCATTCTTTATCTTCTCTAACTGGTCATCTACAGTTTCAAGTTCACTTTCTCGCAATACTACATCTATGCTTCTCATGACCTTCTTCTTTACACGATCCCACAATCTGTACCCGAACTTTTAATCTCCATATCCGATGAATATACAGGGAATGGATTTATCATCCAACTTTGTTCTTTGTTGTCACGACCCAATTTCCCCCTCCGTGAGTTGTCGTGACGGCACCTAGTCTCTACGACTGGGTAAGCCTAACACTTGCGGAAATGAAACAAAAGCTTGAACATTAACTACTAACAGTAACAAATATCTAATAAGCAACTGAATGCCACTCAGCATATACAATTTTTCACTTCTGAAATGTACAAAAACAATTCCCAAAATCTGGAACACCGCAAGTCACAAGCTTCTAAGAATTCTTAGCTATTCTATACATCATTTCTACATAAAGAAGGAAAAATTAACGTAAGGGGCTAGAGGGTCACTCCGAGGATCTGTGGGCGCGGGAAGATGTACCCTGAAGTCTCCGATAAGCAGCAGCGACTGCAACTAATAGTGAGGCTGGTAAGATGCACCTGGGTCTGCAGACGAAAAATATGTGTAGGAAAGGGCGTGGGTACACCACAATGGTATCCAGTAAGTGCCAAGCCTAACCTCGGTTGAGTAGTGACGAGGTCAGGTCGGGGCCCTACTAGTATATATATAACTAATAAGGCAAGGCAAAATGGAATATCACAGTAAATAAAGACTGAAATTTAACAAGGAAGAATCATGGAAAACAACAGCTCAGTACACAACAGTACATCAGGGGATCGCCCGAGATACCGTTTCGTAGTCCCAAACATAAATATGCAAATCTCCCGGAATATCGTTCCATAGTCCCAAGGTAAATATGCAAGACAGGGGGTCTCCCGGAATACCATTCCGTAGTCCCAAAGTAAATATGCAAGACAGAAAATATCTCGGAATACCGTTCCGTAGGCCCAACGTAAATATGCAGCCAACCAATGGAATTTAATAATTACAACATGGAGTCCTACAATTCAGCCTAAGTATAAGATGAGGAATAACAAGTATTCACTAAACATGTTGCACGTAGTTCAGATAAGCAGTTAAAGCAAGTAGGCATGCTATTCTAGTCTAACAGGATACTACACATACTGATAAGCTTCAAATAAGAAGGAAAACAGGGTATTACTTAATAGAAAACAGAGTTTTACAACAATTATCCCGTGTACGTACTCATCACCTCACGTACACGACATTCACATATCAAAATAGTACCAATCCTAAGGGGGGTTCCCCCCCACAAGGTTAGGAAAGCCACTTACCTCGAATCAAACCCAAATCAATCCTAAATAATGCTCTTTCCACAAATATCCGATTCCGGATGGGACAGACCTAGCCAAAACCAATTACATAACATAAATACAAATACAAGAAACTAATTAATGAATGGAATCAAAGTGAAAGAAAAAAATTGGAAAAATCGCTCAAAAGCATCCCCGTGCCCACGACTCGGAATCGGGTAAAAGTCACAAATTATGAAAACTCATTCACTCACGAGTCTAACCATACCAAATTTTTTCAAATATGATATCAAAATCCCGGTCAAAACCTTAAAATTCGTCCTGAAGAACGTTTATCAAAATTTTCCCAATTTTCCACCCTAATCACTAATTAAATGATGAAATTAACCATAGATTAGAGAAACATGACCATAAAGGAGTTAGGAATCGTTACCCCCAAGTTTCGAAATTCCTTCAAAGAATCGCCAATTTCCGAGCTCCCAAGTCCAAAAATGAAGAATGAATTTCAAACCCTCGACTCTCTCTTTTCTGCCCAGCGAACTCGCTTATGCGAGCAGAGAGAAACACCTGCGGGAAAATCATCACAGGTGCGAAAATCACTTAGGGAGGCTAGGACCGCATCTGTGGCAAGGAGTCTGCACCTTCGCGTGCGCGCCTGCGGAGCACTGCCAGCTTCTGTGTTCATTCACCGCGCTTGCTGTTCCAAACACGCATCTGCAGGCATCGCAGATGCAGAAGTACCTTCGCACCTGTGATCCCTGGCCAGACCTCAAATTTCTGCTTCTACGCTTTGAGCGCCGCACGTGCGATCTCGCACCTGTGGTCACCCCACCGCATGTGCGAAAACACCAGAAACCACCAACTTCAGAATTCTCCTAAGTCCAATATTTCTCCCGTTAAGCATCCGAAACATACCCGAGGCCCTCGGGACCTCAACCAAACATACCAACCAATCCTTAAACACCATACAAACTTAGTCGAACATTCGAATCACTCAAAATAACATCAAAACACCAATTTCACACGGATTCAAGCCCAATAAACTTTGAAATTTCTAAATTCTACAAATGACGTCAAAATATATCAAAATCATGTCTGAATGACCTCAAATTTTACACACAAGTCAAAAATGACACTATGAACCTACTCCAACTTTTGAAAATACATTTCGAACCCGATATCAATATTTCCACTGCCGACCAAAATTGCCAAAATTTCAACTTTCACCAATTCAAGCCTAGTTCTACTACAGACCTCCAAATCATATTCCGGATGCGCTCCTAAGTCCAAAATCACCTAAGGGAGCTAACGGAACCATAAAAATTCAAATCCGAGGTCGTTTACGCACAAGTCAACATTCGGTCGACTTTTCCAACTTAAGCTTCCAATTAAGAGATTAAGTGTCTCAATTCACTCCGAAAACCAAAACGAACCCTCCCGGCAAGTCACAATAGCATAAATAGATGCATGAAAAATAGTTAATGGGGGATGGGGAACATAAATCTCAATATGACCGGTCGGGTCATCACATCCTCCCCTTATTAAAATAATCGTTCGTCCTCGAACGAGTACAAAGACATACTTGAAGCTGTGAAAAGGTGAGGATAACAGCTGCACATATCCTGCTCGGTCTCCAAGTCGCCTTCTCGACCGGTTGACCCCTCCACTGAACCTTTACTGAGGCAATGTTCTTTGACCTTAGCTTTCTGACATGCCTATCCAAAATAGCCACTGGCTCCTGGACATAAGATAGATCCTTGTCCAACCGGACTGAGCTGAAATCCAATACATGAGCTGGATCACCATGATACTTCCAGAGCATAGAAACGTGGAATACCGGATGAACTCCTGCTAGGTTGGGAGGTAGAGAAATATCATAAGAAACCTCCCCAACACGCTGCAATACCTCAAAAAGACCAATGTACCTCAAGCTCAGCTTGCCCTTCTTTCCGAACCTCATGACGCCCTTCATAGGCGATACCCGAAGTAAGACCCGCTCTCCAACCATGAATGCTACATCGCGAACCTTACGGTCTACATAACTCTTTTTTCTGGACTGGGCTGTGCAAAGTCTATCCTGAATCACCTTCACCTTATCCAGAGCATCCTGGACCAAGTCTTTACCCAATAATTGGGCCTCGCCCAACTCGAACCAACCCACTGGGGACCGATACCGCCTACCGTACAGAGCCTCATACGTTGCCATATGAACATTGGAGTGATAACTGTTGTTGTAGGCAAACTCCACAAGTGGAAAGAACTGGTCCCATGACCCTCCAAACTCTATCACACATGCATGAAGCATATCCTCTAGAATTTGAATAGTGCGCTCGGACTGCCCGTCCGTCTGAGGGTGAAAGGTTGTGCTCATCTCCACTCTAGTACCCAACTCCTGTTGTACGGCTCTCCAGAACCGTGATGTAAATTGTGTGCCTCTATATGAAATAATGGAAACTGAGACACCATGAAGGCGAACAACCTCCCGGATGTATATTCGAGCCAGCTGCTCAGAGAGTATATAGTCATCACTAGAATGAAATGAGATGACTTGGTCAACCGATCCACAATCACCCAAATAGCATCGAACTTCCTCGAAGTCCATGGGAGCCCAACTACGAAACCCATGGTGATTCGCTCCCACTTCCACTCTGGGATCGCTAACTTCTGAAGCAAGCCACCCGGTCTCTGATGCTCGTACTTAACCTGCTGACAGTTGAGACACTGAGCCACAAACCCAACTATATCCTTCTTCATTATCCTCCACCAACAGTATTGCCTCAGATCCTGGTACATCTTCGCGTCACCCGGATGGATGAAATACCGTGAGCTGTGGGCCTCCTCAAGAATCAACTCTCGAAGCCCATACACATTCGGCACACATATCCGGCCCTGTATCCTCAACACGCCATCATCACCAATAGTCACACCTCTAGCATCACCTCGCCGAACCTTGTCCTGAAGGACGAGTAGATGGGGGTCATCATACTAACGCTCCCTGATACCGTAATAAAGAGAAGACCAGGAGACCACACAAGCCAACACTTGACTCGGCTAAAAAATATCCAATCTCACAAACTGGTTGGCTAAGGCTTGAACATCCAATGTTAAGGGTCTCTCTGTTGCTGGAAGATATGCTAAACTCCCCAAACTCTCCACCAGCAACTCAAAGCATCGGCCACCATATTGTTCTTCCCCAGGTGGTACAAAATGGTGATGTCATAATTATTAAGGAGATCCAACCACCTCCGCTGACACAAGTTAAGATCCTTTTTGCTTGAACAGGTGGTGCAAACTCCGGTGATCGATGTAGATCTCACAAGGAACACCATACAAATAGTGGCGCCATATCTTCAGGGCGTGAACAATAGATGCTAACTCAAGATCATGGACATGATAGTTCTACTCATGCACCTTCAACTGTCTGGACGCGTAGGAAATCACCCTACCATACTGCATCAACACCGCGCCAAGACCAATCCGTGAAGCATCACGATAGACAGTGTAAGACACTGAAGCTGTAGGAAATACCAATACTGGGGTTGTAGTCAAAGCTGTCTTGAGCTTCTGAAAGCTCTCCTCACACTCCTCTGTCCACCTGAACGAAGCAAACCCTTTTGGTTCAGTCTGGTCATATGTGCTGCAATAGATGAAAATCCCTCTACAAAGCGACAGTAATACCCCGCCAACCCAAGAAAACTGCGGATCTCCGTAGCTGATGACGGTCTAGGCCAACTCTGCACCGCCTATACCTTCTGCGGATCCACCTTGATTCCATTACTTGATACCACGTGGCCCAAGAAGTCCACTGAGTCTAGCCAAAACTCACACTTAGAAATTTTTGCATACAACCTCTTCTCCCTCAAAGTCTGAAGCACCGTCCTCATGTGCTGCTCATGATCTTTTCGAGTCCGGGAATACACTAGGATGTTGTCATTAAACACAATGAAGAAGGAGTCAGATAAGGCTATAAGACACTGTGCATCAAATTCATAAAGGCTGCTTGGGCATTGGTCAGTCTAAAAGACATGACAAGGAGTGACCATATCTGGTCCTGAAAGCAGTCTTCGGGATGTCCGGCTCCCGAATCTTCAACTGATAATAGCCTGAACGCAAGTCAATCTTAGAAAACACCCTGGCACCCTGTAACTGATCAAATAAATCATCAATGCGAGAAAATAGATGCATGTTATTCACGGTAACCTTGTTCAGCTGGCGATAATCAATACACATACGCATAGAACCATCTTTTTTCTTCAAAAACAAGATCGGAGCACCCCAAGGTGACACACTGAGCCGAACGAAGCCCTTATTAAGCAACTCCTGCAACTGCTCCTTCAACTCAGGAGGAGCCATATGGTAAGGAGGAACAGAGATGGACTGAGTGCCCGGCAACAAATCAATGCCAAAATCAATATCTCTGTCGGGCGGCATGCACGGAAGATCAGCTGGGAACACATATGGGAAATCCCTCACTACTGTAACTGACTCAATTGTAGGGGTATCAATACTGACATCTCTCACATAGGACAAATACACATCACACCCCTTCTCGACCATTCACTTAAGAAATGAAATAACCCTGCGAGGAGTATACTCCAAGGTACCCCTCCATTCTAATTGCGGTAAGCCTGGCATAGCCAGCATCAAGGTCTTAGTGTGACAATCAAGAATAGCATAATGGGGCGACAACCAGTCCATGCCCAAGATGACATCAAAATCTACCATGTTGAGCAATAATAAATCGGCTCTGGTATCAAAACCACTAAGAGCAATCAAACACGACCGATATACGCGGTCCACAACAAGAGAATCTCCCACAGGAGTAGATACATAAATAAGGGAACTCAAAGAATCCCGAGATACCCCCAAATGTGGAGCAAAATAAGAGGACACATAATACATAGAGCCTGGGTCAAATAATACCGATGCATATCTATGACAGACTGGGACAACACCTGTGCTAACAGAGTCGGAAGAAACTTCCTCTGAACGAGCTGGAAGAGCATAATACCTGTCCTGGCTTCCCCCCTAGGGAGACCTCCACCTCGAGTTGGCTGAGTGGGTAGGGTGGAAGTCGATGCTGGAAGCATGGCCGGAGGACCTGGTGGAGCACGTGGTGGCTAAGAAGTCTGTGGAGGTGCACCTCTCCTAAGTCTGGGGAAATCCCTCACCATATGGCGAGTGTCACCACACTCAAAATAACCCCTCATAGGACGTGGTTGTTGTGACTGAATCCGGCCTGGCCTGCTGGACTGTCCGCTAATAACACCCCGAGAAGGAGGCACACTGGATACTGGTGGTGCATAATAGGGCTCGTGGGTCCTGGAAGGAGCTGGAACACCACTGGCAGTTGGAAGAGGTGAATGAACATGGCGACTCACATAACCCCTACCACGGCAAGCTGCTGGGGCACGCGCTCCAGAATAGTAACCAGTCTCTCGAGACCTCTTGTTCTCTCTCTCCTCTCTATCCCGGGCAAGCATGCCCTCCACTCTCCTGGAAATACTCATGATCTGCTGATAAGAGATATCCATCTTCAACTCCCTGGCCATACTGATCCTGATACTGTGGTGGAGTCCCTCAATGAAGCGAGGAACCCTATCCCAAACTATGGCAACCAAGGCTGGTGCATGTCGGGCCAACTCACTGAAACGGACTGCATACTGTGACACAATCATAGAACCCTGGCGTAGCTGCTCAAACTCTGCGCGCAAAGCATCCTTGAGGCTCGGAGGGACATACTCATGCAAAAGCATATCTGAGAACTGAGTCCAAGTGAGTGAGGCTGCCTCGTCCGGACTACTCAGCTCATAAGCACACCACCATTGATAGGCTTCTCCTCTAAGATGGAATGTGGTGAAAGACACCCCACTCATTTCCGCTATGCCCATAGTACGGAAAATACGATAACACTCATCCAGAAAACCCTGAGCATCATCTGAAGCTAGTCTACTAAAAGTAGGTGGGTGGTACTTCTTGTACCTCTCAAATATGATCTGATCTGCCTCAGAAGCAGCTGCCCTGGTCTCATGCTGAACCGGAGCTACCAGCGGCATAAGAATAAACTCTGGTGCTTGATCAACCTGGACCCTCTGCTCAGGAGTACGGGTTGCGGGAGTATGTGCCCTCCCCGGGCCTGGGATGTGGCGGGAGTTAGTGGGATCAATCCAGCCTGAGCTAAGCTGCTGAACATGCTCATGAACTGGGCTAGAGTCTCCTGGAGGGCTGGTGCAGCAAAAGGAACCTCCGGTGCCTACCCTCCAACTGGAGCTGCTAGGGGCTCCTCTATCGCAGCTCGCGTAGGTGCTCTGGTTGCACCGTGCGGTCTTCCTCTACCCCGGCCCCGGTCTTTGGCGGCTTTAGCAAGGGGCTCGGGTGCCTGATCGTCAGATCTCCCAGTACAGGTCCTCACCATATGTGAGAAAGAATAGAATAGAGAATTTTAGATTTTTGACATCAATAACTCGTACAACGAGGAATCAAAAGAAGTATGATTATTCGTAACAGTTCCATAGTCTCCCGAAGATAAGTACAGACATCTCCGTACTGATCTGCGAGACTCTAATAAATCGGCTTGTGGCTCACGATATCTATGAACCTAGAGATCTGATACCAACTTATCACGACCCAATTTCTCCCTTCGTCAGTTGTCGTGGCGGCACCTAGTCTCTACGGCTAGGTAAGCCTAACACTTGCGGAAATAAACAAAAACATGAACATTAACTACTAATAATAAACAATATCTAATAAGCAACTGAATGCCACTCGACATATTTCACTTCTAAAATATACAAAAACAATTCCAAAACCCAGAACACCGCAAGTCACAAGCTTTTAAGAAGTCTTAGTTGTTCTATACATCATTTCTACAGAAAGAGGGAAAAATGAACATAAGGGGGTAGATAGGGACTCCGAGGATCTGCAGGCGCAGGCAGATATATCTTGAAGTCTCGAATAACCAGCAGCGACTGAAATTAGTGATGAGGCTAGTAAGATGCACCTGGGTCTGCACACGAAAAATATGTGCAGGAAAGGGCGTGAGTACACCACAATGGTACCCTGTAAGTGCCAAGCCTAACCTCGGTCGAGTAGTGACGAGGTCAGGTTGGGGCCCTACTGTATATATATATG
>ML324467.1:0-32795 GCA_005239505.1 Nicotiana paniculata | reverse complement strand
TATATATATATATATATATATATATATATATATATATATATATATATATATATATATATATATATATATATATATATATATAAGTAATAAGGCAATGCAAAATGGAATATCGCAGTAAATAAAGACTGGAATTTAACAAGGAAGAATCATGGAAAACAACAGCTCAGTACACAACAGTACAATAGGGGATCTCACAAGATACCGTATCATAGTCCAAACGTAAATGTGCAGGGGGATCTCCCGAAATACCGTACCGTAGTCCCAGGGTAAATATACAAGACAGGGGGATCTCCTGGAATACCGTTCCGTAGTCCCAAAGTAAATATGCAGCCAACCGATGGAATTTAATAATTACAACACGGAGTCCTACAATTCAGCCTAAGTACAAGATAAGGAATAAGAAGCAAATTCACTAAACATGTTGCATCTAGTTCAGATAAGCAGTTAAAGCAAGTGAGCATGACATTCTAGTCTAGCAGGATACTACACATACTGATAAGGTTCAAATAAGAAGGAAAACAGGGCATTACTTAGTAGAAAAATAGAGTTTTACTTCCCGTGTACGTACTCGTCACCTCAAGTACACGGCACTCACATATCAAAACAGTACCAATCCTAAGGGGAGTTCCCCACACAAGGTTAAGCAAGCCACTTACCTTATACCAAGCCCAATTCAATCCGAAATAATGCTCTTTCCACGAATATCCGAATCCTAATGGGCCAAATATATCCAAAACCAATTACATAACATAAATACAACTACATGAAACTAATTTAACGAGCAGAATCAAAGTGAAATCAAGAAATTGGAAAAATCGCTCAAAAGCCTCCTCGGGCCCACGTCTCAGAATCGGGTAAAAGTCACAAATTATTAACACCCATTCACTCACGATTCTAACCATACCAAATTTATTCAAATGCGATACCAAAATCCCGGTCAATACCTCAAAATTCGTCCTAAGAACGTTTCTCAAAACTTTCCCAATTTTCCACCCCAATTGCTAATTAAATGATTAAATTACCCATAGATTAGCGGAACAGGACCATAAAGGAGTTAGGAAACATTACCCCCAATTTTCCTCTGAAAATCCTTCAAAGGATTGCCAATTTCTGAGCTCCCAAGTCCAATAATGAAGAATGAATTTCAAACCCTCAAACTCTCTCTTTTATGCCCAGCGAACTCGCTTCTGCGAGCCCAGAACTGCACTTGCGGTACCTTACCTATGGGAAAAGCATCGCAGGTGCGAAAATCACTTAAGGAGGTTGGGACCGCTTCCACGGCAAGGAGGCCGAACCTGCACGTGCGCGCCTGCGGAGCATTGTCCACTTCTGCGGTCATTCACCGCTCCTGCACTTCCAAAAATGCATCTACAGGCATTGCAGATGCGAAAGTATCCTCGCACCTGCGATCCCTGGCCTGACCTCAAATTTTCATTTCTGCGCTTTGAGCGCCGCACATGCGATCCCGCACCTTCCATCTCCACACCGCTGGTGGGAAAACACCAGAAACCAGCAACTTTAGAATTCTTCTAAGTCCAATATTTCCTCCGTTAAGCATCCGAAACACACCCAAGGCCCTCAGAACCTCAACCAAACATACCCACCAATCCTAAAACACTATAAAAACTTAGTAGAACCTTTGAATCACTCAAAATAACATCAAAACACCAATTTCACACAGATTCAAGCCTAATAAACTTTAAAATTTCTAAATTCTACAACCGACGTCGAAACATGTCAAATCACGTCCGAATGACCTCAAATTTTACACACAAGTAAAAAATGACACTATGAACCTATTTCAACTTCCGTAAATCCATTCCGAACTTGATTTCAAAATTTTCACTGTCGGTCAAAATCGACAAAATTCCAACTTTCGTCAATTCAAGCCTAATTCTACTACGGACCTCCAAATCATATTCCGGACGCGCTCCTAAGTCTAAAATCACCTAACGGAGGTAACGAAGCCATAAAAATTCAAATATGAGGTTTTTTACACACAAGTCGATATCCGGTCGACTTTTCCAACTTAAGCTTCCAATTAAGAGACTAAATGTCTCAATTCACTCCGAAAACCAAAACGAACCCTCCCGGAAAGCCACAATAGCAGAAATAGATGCGGGAAAAATAGTTAATGAGGGTATCGGGGCCATAACTTTAAGACGACTGGCCGGGTCGTCACATTTGTTCATTTGGTATATGTGCAAAAGTTCTACAACCAAACACCTTCAAATGCGAGTATGACACCTACATGTTGGTCCAAACACTCTCTGGGATGTCAAACTCCAACGGAACTGATGGGACTCCTATTGATGAGGTAACAGGTTGTCTGAACTGCTTCACCCTCGAATGACTTAGACAGTTTACCCATTCTGAGCGTGCTTTTAACCTTTTCCACAATGGTGTGGTTCATCCTTTCGGCTACGCCATTATGTTGTGGGGTTCCAGGAACTGTATTTTCATGTCTGATCCCATGACTTGAACAGTACTCTTCAAATTCCCTTGAAGTGAACTCACCTTCATTGTCACTTCGGAGACGCTTTAGCTTTCGACCTGTCTCCCTTTTCACCAGAGCATGAAACTTCTGGAAAACTTGAAACACATGATCTTTGGTTTCAAGATATAAACCCACAATTTACATGAAGCATCATCAATAAAAGTAACAAAATATTTATTACCGCCCATAGATTCAATTTTCATTGGACCACGAACATCAGAATATACTAAATCAAGCATATTTAATTTTCTTTCAAATGATGTCTAAAATGAGACTCTATGCTGCTTACCAAATAAACAGTAGTCATAAGGTTTTACCGTTGTACCTTTGGCATAGGAAATGAGTGATTTTCTGGCAAGAATTTGCAATCCCTTCTCGCTCATATGACCCATTCTTTTGTGCCATAAATCTGCAAAAATCTCATCTTGTGTCGTGTTCAATTCACTTTGGCATATTTCTGCATTTGTCTTGTATAACGTGACACAAGCAACTCCTTTTGCAACCACCAATGATCCCTTAGTGAGTCTCCACTTTTGATTTGCAAAATAGTTCTCATATCCATCTCGGTCTAAAACAATTCCCGAGATCAAGTTCATCCGCAAATCAGGTACATGCCGCACGTCCTTTAGACTAATGTGCATCCGACATTTGTCGTGATACAAATGTCACCAATCCCCGAAATCTTTGAGTAACTTATGTTACCCATTCTCACAGTGCCGAAATCACCTGCTACATATCTACAAAAAAGATCTCTTACCAGTATGCATGGTAAGATGTCGCTGTGTCAACCACCCATTCCGACTCTGGACCTAATAGGTTCATGCATTCCTCGTCCACGTATATAAAGAGGACAACATTATCATTGTTTTGAAGCATGGTGATTGTGTTGTCGTCATTCTTCTAGCCACTGGTTTCACCTTTTCCCTTCCTTGATTTGGGCAATCTCTTTTGAAATGACTTGGTTGATCACAATTGTAGAAATTTCTGGATCTTGATTTGGATCGGTTCTTAGACTTCCCACGAGCTCCAGATCTACCATAGTTGCTTGATCTCCTTTGATAACTCCTGCCTTTACCTTCTGTGATGAGAGCGTGTCCTTGATTTTCAGGCTTCGTTCTCATCTTCTCATTGAGTAGAAGAGTCGATGTGACATCTTTCAACTCAATGGTAGTCTTACCGTGCAGGATGGTTGTTGCCAAATTATCATACGAAGATGGAAACGAGTTCAATAGCAAGATGGCTTTATCTTCTTCCTCAATTTTCATTCCGAGATTGGCAAGCTGTGTGATAAGTCCGTTAAACACATATAGATGTGACAAAAATGTGTACCTTCACCCATGTGTAGGGCATATAACTGCTTCTTCAGGTGCAATTTATTTGTCAGCATTTTGGACATGTACAACCTTTCCAACTTTGTCCAAATGCCACATGAGGTGTTTTCATCAATGATGTTATTTACCACATCATCTGATAAGTGCAACCTGATTGCACTAGCAGCTCTTTCATCCAAGTCAACCCAATCCTCAGTTTTTATGGTATCAGACTTTTTGGCATCAGAATCTAGTACCTTGTATAATCCTTGTTGGATGAGCAGATACCTCATCCTTCTTTGCCATATTGAGAAACCTCTATCTCCGTTGAATTTTGCTACCTCGTACTTTACTCTGGATATTTTTATTTTTCACCGAATATAGTACTACCGACTATGAATAGTATTTATCTGAACGAGCAGAACTTGTGATTTAATATCAGTTATTGGGAATAAACCCCCACAGAAATAATATTCACTGTACTAAAAGTAGAATAATAATAGAGCACCGAGATACAATAATTAACAAGAATAAAAGAATGACAACAACACCAAGATTTTTACATGAAAACCTTTTTTGAATAAGGCAAAAAACCACGGCCCCGAGAAGAGCAACCGATATCACTATAGCAAGAAATTTTACACTTTGTAGGTCCGAGTAAAATACTCCAAAGACCACTACAATAATCAAAATAAATAACCTTCTTTTGATATTCCCACCCCACTACAATATCGCTCACTCTCTATTTTTCTCACTCTCTATTTTCTTATACCCTGTCTGTGATGCATCGCTCTTTCTTTCTATTTTTTTTTTGGTGTGTAGAAATGAGAGTTGAAGCTCTCCTTTTATAACCGAAGCATCACTCTCTAAAGTCTATTATATTTGATAATTTGTACACACTTTTTCTTCCTTTTCTTCAATGTTGACAATTCAACAAAGTTGGCTATCAAACCAAAAGAATTCAGCAAAGTTGTCTGCCAAACCAAAGAAATTTTCCTTAGGCACATGCTTATTACTTTGGCTTTTGAATGAGATGGACCCCATCAGATATGGAAATAGAGTCCATTACTCAAATGGTCACTCAACTATCTTAAATTATCTCCTAAAGCCACTTTTCTTTCGTTTGAAACAACAAAGTCACTCAACTATGCCTATAACACTCAAAATGTCATTCAACTAGATTTTCCAAATTTTGGATTAACAAATACCTATTTTACCCTCTAAATTATTAATTTTTTTAACATTTTAAAAATTATATTTTTTTCTCTTTTTAATCCACATTGCGGACTTACTTATAGAATAAACATATTTTATTTATAAAATAAAAATAAAAAATTAGTTTTCAGCTCATATAATGACGAAATAATAATAATATAATTGAGCATAATTTCCAAGAGTATATAATGTCTATTATAAAAATACAACTATTTAAATAATTATTTTTATATTATGTGCATGGAATATATATTTTACAACTATTATTTTCTTTCATTCTCAATTGTGTAACTAAATTTTTGAATCTTCGTTGTTAATACTAAAATTATTATTATAAATAAATTATTTTAATTAATATTTTTTACTATGCTCATTATTTTGTTATTCCAGCATTATAAATGCTTAATTACTTTTCATCTTATTTAATTTATAAATAAAATTTAAATATTCTATAGGTAAGTACATAATATAAATTAAAAAGGGAAAAAACCATAATATTAAAAGGTTAAAAAATAAAAAGAAGATAAATGCTTATAATTTAGAGAATAAAATAGGTATGTGGCAATCCAAAATTTGGAAAATCAGTTGAGTGACCTTCTGAGTGATATATGCATAGTTGAATGACTTTGTTGTTACAAACGAAAGAAAAGTGACTTTAAGAGATAATTTAGGATAGTTGAGCGACTATTTGAGTAATGGACTCTATGACAATACCTATTCCCATGCATGGTAATGGGTAATTTTGAGAGGGACAATCGCCATTGTTCTTCAGGAATTCAAGGACAATATGGTGCATTTCTTTGGATAGGTTCTCTTCCAGTTTACTTAAGCACTTGAAATAGATTTATCCAACATATGAATATCAACCCCTATTCATGAGGGGGAGATAAGTTTTATAATTCAGTACAAATTTTTTAGTTATATAACTCCTTTAAAAGATACATCCGCCAGACGTTCCGACTTGAAAGCCCCGTTCGCTTGGCATCAGATAAGTTTTCATTTATAATGAATATAAAAAGGTCACATCCTAAAAGTCTAATTTTCACCGTAGGGTTTATAGACATCGGCATGTCTTTCAAAATAACAATGACGAATGGGTTTATAGACATCGGCATGTCTTTCAAAATAACAATGACGAATGAAGTGTTCTTGGTTTCAAGTTAGACAAACGGATGAGCCAACTCTATGGGTCAAGACTGACACCTGCTAAAATAAAGGAGAATAAATATGAAAACTAGAAAAACGGAATCAGTCCAATATAGGAAATGATAGATAGATCAAAAATTTGGGCAGTCATGTGCACTGACACAACAAAATTTCAAAGTTGATCGATGTACTAGCCCTATAACATAGTCAGACCCAATCACATTCTCTTATTATAATTGGAGTAGAACCGTTGATAAAGATACAACAAGAGAGAGTCCGGAATCAAAATGTAGTTCTTTTGAACTCAAAAAAATAAAATATATGGAAAAAATAGGTGAACAAAATATATATAAAATCTTAGCTAAAGGCGCTATACCTTAACGGCCGTTTACCCAGTTAAGTATATGGCCTTTAGCTAGGACGCTATATATATAAAGACTTAACGGACCGCGCTATATATATTATATGGGCCCATCAATAATTTTTTTGGGCTTAACTGACATAACAATAATTCAACTGGGTATAGCACCTCAAGCTAAGGCGTTATATCTCAAATAATTGTACCCACCAGATTGGTTTTTGCCTTATTTAAAGAGGTTAAGAATTTTGTAAAAATCCATTCATAAATATTTTCAAGTCTTCTGAAATATTTCTTCATTAAGTTATTTTGAATTTTCTCATAATGTTTGAAGAGCGAAAAATTAGGGTTTCATTATATTGGGGGGAGAGGGTTGAGATTGTGGTGGCGAATAACTCTGTAAGCTATAGTTTATCTCCACAGTGTCATGTTAAGTTGTCACTTACAATGGAATACGATACATTGATATTTTTGTTATGTAAAACGATGAGTGTGAGCAAACGTTCGGTGAATATTAAAGTAACCAGAAGATATCTGTATTCTGTGACTCCGCAAGGGGTTTCTTTTTATGCTAAGTTTAACATCGAAGACGATGAAACTCTGAGAGATTTTTTGAGGACTCCGGATGAATACCGGGAACTTCTTGTGATAAAACTGTTGGAAGTGTACGTCAAGTCTGAAGACGTTCGCAATAATGATGTTGCGCAAAGTAGGGAAATCCCTCAATCGTCGGGTGGTTATTTTGGAGCAGTTTTAGCCAAATAGGTTCGGGTGGAAGAGTTTGGCATGATCTAAACTTATCTCCACGGGAGAATGAAGAGCGAGAAAATAGTTTGTCTCCTAGTTTACATGATCCACAATCCGAGTGGTAAACTTCAATTTTTCTTTGTGTTAAGATGTATATTTTTATGTATTGAATTTGTAATTACAGTCATATATTCGCAGAAGATACTGGAAGGATATGAATTTTATAAGTTATGAACCAACGCCTACTTGGAATATGCCTTGTTTTGGTGTGTTGGATCATGGTGGTCCATCCGGGAGTCATCATCAACGGGATAATGTCCATCATGGGATATCAACATATTATGATTTGTAAGTGAATTGATAAAGTTGTATGTATAGTTTGGATCAATTTGAGTAACTTATTATTTTATTAGTTGTGCAGTAAAAACGAGCAACTTGAAGGTCATGTCCTTACTTAATTGCCCGAAGATGACATATTTAATCGGGATCTGGCAGATACGCAGAGTCAGGAAGAGAATAGTGATTATGACAACAATGCCGATGGTTCTGGAGATGATAAACCCTTCCCTGAAGAGGGTGATGATGAGAAGGAAGAGAATGCTGAACTTGATTTGACGAGGGAGCATTCTCCACCTCCCGTTAGACCAAGAGTGTACGAGTCCCACGTGTCATTTTATTCAAGGGAGATTCCCTACCTTGATCATTTTCCAAGTATGCCGGCGGCGGATGCCCTCACAAGGGATATTGGCGAAATTCAGACAACAATGTGGGAAGAATCTAGAGCAACGGTGCTGTCAAAGGGCATGCTTTTTCCTGTCTGGCACTATTTGAGGCCCAATAGCACCAAGGAATCCAATGTTCTTGTGGTCGTGATGAGGAAATTTCCCCAATTTATCACTCAACATGTCTGTTATTTTATATATATTAGTTTATTAATTATATGTTAGTTTATTATTTGATATTTGCTTGTTACTCACCTATTTTTTACTATAATAAAATTAAATAAATAATTATTTATTAATTATTAAATATTCATATAACAATACTTAGTTTTACAAATATTGTTGTTTTCTCATATTATTTTCTTACGGTTGTTGACTAGAACTCGAGAGAGTTTGTGTTTGAACTATCAGCTTTTTTCATATATTTTTGGATTTAACAGATAATTAAATGATTAATTCCAATAACTACAAAGATACTACGGTAAAAGACACTATATTTTACTACGCTAAAAGGGCATTACATTATAAATACGAGCATTACAAGGAATTAAAGTAATAATTATCTATTTTACTAGTCTTTTAGCAAATAAATAATCTAAACCAGATAAAAATAATAAATTAATTTAATCATAAAACAATCATGAAACAATATATACCACAGTAAAAAGTAACTAATTAACATTTTTTTTAACAACTAATACAATTTCTCTATTTTACTATTTTTTTAGCACACTAATAATATAGTCCGGATAAGAAACAATAAATTAATTAAATCACAAAACAATCACAAAATAACATAGAGCACATTAAAAAATAACTAATAGACATTTTTTATACATGAGTTTTAACAAAAACTAAATCGGAATACCTCGATTTTAATTTTTTTGGAACTTGAAGATTTGGTGATTTGGAGCCGAAACGAGCAACACACTACGGGGTCGTTTGGTAGGGTGTATAAGAATAGTGCAGAATAAAGTGTATTAGTAATGCATGGATTAGTAATACATGAGTTAGTAATGCAAGCATTAGTTATGCAGATATTATTTCTTATCTACTGTTTGGTGTGATGTATTAAAATTATAATGCGTTGTATAATTTTTAAGAAAAAAAGTTGTTTACAAAAATGCCCTCCATATTCTCCAGCTTTTAGGGACTTTAAGGACAATTTTGTCTTTAACCATACTAATGCATGCATTAGTAGCCTTGGTATTACTAATGCCATAGTTTTCTATGCATTACTTATGCATAGGATAATGCCAAGTATGATGTATAAGTAATACAAGTATTAGTTATACACAGTTTGAAAAAATGTACCAAAAGGTATTAGTAATGCATAGAGCTAATGCTTGCATTATTTTTTCTAATACCTCCTATCAAATGACCCCGTACGATGTGAGACCGAGAATCTACACCTTTTGTGGGAGCTTCACTCGAGTTTTTTTTCTTGAAAATGGGGGAGGGGGGGGAGGGGGACTTCTGTTGGCGGTGAAGGAGATGGGTAGTTTTTTTATCTAGGTATAGCGTCTTAATATAAGACGCTATACATTCCTGCTCATTTTACGTTCAAGTATAGCGCCTTAGCTAAACACTCTATACTTAACTGGGCAAACAGCCGTTAAGGTATAGCGCCTTTAGCTAAGGTTTTATATATATAGTTTGATCACCAATTTTTTTTTACCACATATTTTGATTTTTTGAGTCTAAAAGAATCACATTTTAGTTCCGGGCTCCGACGAGAGATATTTTTTAGATCAATTTCGTGCAAGTCAAATTTAACTGACACATAAGAGATTATTTTTACATTCACCGTAAACTATCCAAAACGATCTACTATTTATTTTTGGTTAGTAAGCTACTATGTAGGAGCCATACTTTTTGTTGCATGTATTGTTCTTAATTCTCATTTCATATTTGTGACATTTCTTCTCAGTAATCGACAGTTGACATTCATTATTAAATGGCCACAAGTTGCTAATTTATCAAATTTCCCAATTTTACCTCAATAGAATAGTAACAAATGGATTATTTAAAATTGATGAACTTTAAAGATTAGTGACAGGACAAGAGTGGGTTGCTCTGATGGTGAGCCTCCTCCACTTCCAATCAAGAGGTTGTGAGTTCGAGTCACCCCAAGAGCAAGGTGGGGAGTTCTTGGAGGGAGGGATGACGAGGGTTTATTGGAAACAGTCTCTCTATCACAGGATAGAGGTAAGGTCTGCGTACACACTATTCTCTTCAGACCCCACTACTAAAATTATATTGGGTTGTCGTTGTTGTTATTGACCGGATAAGAATGAAACGATTAGTGAGGACTAAATCAATAAAAAGTACATAGGTATCTGTGGGAACCATTCAAAACAAGTACGTACCACCTATATTTAAGTTGGTGTACACATGCACTAATCATATACGTAGTTAATTATTAATCTAAAAAGAAAGTCAATTTCGTAAAATTCTCATATTTGCTTTGTATTATTTCCATGTCAATTTGTAGTTTTTATAAATTCTAAATATGTTAGCGAATAATTTTAGGAAATCTTGCAGATAATATTGAGGAGAGTGATCACGTTCAACTCTAGTCCTAAAAAGAATAAGGGGTCGCTGCAAATATAATCTGGTCTAAGAGTCCGGAATCGAATCACACAGAGAACTATGGTTTCACCATAATTGTTCAATATCGCTAAGAAGACAAGCTTAAATAAATTTCTAAGTTATAAAGATTAAGATTCTTATATCTAACTAATTAACTAAGAAACTAAAGCAGTAAATTAACAACTAAAGATACTAAGGGATGAAGATTAAATTTAGGAGGTCTAGAGTTATGATTTCTCCAAATATTTGAATCCTTCCCGCTATGTTCCCTACAATTCCGCCTATGTATTCTCTACTGATCGTGAGCACTTTAGGTGCCTTGATTCTCTCTCGAGAAAATACAATAATTTACTAGACATATTCTCTCGAACTACACTAATTGGCTTTATCTAATCGCTCATTATGACCACGTCAAGATTTTGTTATTTCTAAACCTACCTTTAAACCCATTGTATTGATTTCTCACATACGTTAGGAGTGACGTTGTTAAACAACCACCTAAATAGGTATCCTTTCTCAAGCAACACATAATAAATAGGCACAATCAATATATGACCATTCAATCAACTGAAATAAGCTTGTAGTTGAACAAATAGACAAATTCAAAGGTTAAATTATATTAAAACATAGCAAGTTCATTCTCCAAGAGGTTCCATCAAAACCCTAGATAACAAATTAGCTATTCATAATAGTATGCATAACTACAATACTAGAATTCATAGCCAATAATGAAAATAGGAAGAAGGAAGTGAAAAATTTGTAGAAGAATTCCCTCTCCTTGCTCCTATTGTGTCTCTGCCTCCTTAGGTCCAAAGTAGGGGTGTTCGGCGGTCGATAAGGTACGGTATTTAGACATTTCGGTCAGCTATTTTCGGTATTCGATTTCGTAAAATGCTATACCAATACCGTACCTAATTAATTCAGTATGATTCGGTTTTTCTCCTTTCGATTTCGATTTATTCGGTTCGGTAACTTCGATTTATTTTGTTTGAATACTAACTAGTGCATAGGGTCATAGACCGTAATATACTTAATACTCAAAAGTAAAAAACTAAAAATGTTTGTTGACAAAAGTTATGTCCAAAACTAACATACACCAACCTAGAGAGAGAAAACTTAGAGAAATGACTTGTTACTTGCTTAGAGTTAATTGATGAACTTAGAGAATAAAAGAAAGTAAAATTTTAGATTTCTTATACTTATGTTATTAATAAAATGTATATTGTGTAATATAATATATATTTCGGTATGGTATCGGTATTTTGGTATTTCATTTTAAAATACCAAATACCATACCTAATACCAATTATTTTTTAAAACTTAAACCAAATACCATACCGAATACCAAAATATCGAATACCGAATACCAAAATTTTTGGTTTCGGTACGATAATTCGGTATTTACCAAATTATGCACATCCCTAGCCCAAAGTGTGCCAAAAGCCCTCAAAATACCGTTTTCCATGTAAATATACCAAGTAGGGTCGGGCCCAAACAATTATACCTTCTCCTACGCAAAAAAGGACACTTTTTCCCGGATAAAAAATGCACGGTCGCGCACCTGGAAGGGTGCCCGCGCACTTGGCCACGCACATCTCACACTTTCTTCCCCATTTTCACGGACGTGCACCTTTCACCCTATTCTCTTTAGAATTTGGAAAAATGTAAAACATGAAAGTTGTAGTCCTTTGAATTATCTTTCCAACCACATATTTTGGAGCCCAAATAGAATTCTGAGCAAACGTTATGTGCATTTTACTAGACAATGCGTAATATACCTACTCGATTCTTAGTTCGTTCTTAACTATCATCCGTTGATCCCTGAGTACGACCCGAGCTTAATTTCTTGGGATTTTACTCATACTTCAAAGCTTCAAATCACTTGAATTCATTCCATAACATCTACATAGCTCGGAATCACTCCTACAAGGTGTAAAACACACAATTAGTGCAAAACACTAGCGATTAAAGCTCAAACTCAATTAAAGTGCAGTAAATTAGAGTGTAATATGTGATTAAAATACATAATTATAGCTTATCATAAACACCCCACACTTAAACCATTTCTCGTCCTTGAGTAATCAAACTACACTTTATATAGGCACGACCTTTTTAAAAAATTCTCCTAACTCATCACACCAAGAATACTTAAAATAGACTAAGCACAAAAGCATAACATCTTCACCCCAAGATTTGACTTACAAGTACCACACATTTGTAACGAACCGATCGATCGTTTTGAGCATTTGCACTTCGCTTGGTAGTTTACGGGCGTGAGCAGCTCCGTGTGATGTACTATGGCTTATGTGAGTCGTCGGTTTGGTTTTCAGGTTATTCGGAATCAGTATGGAAGAATGAATTTCATGGTTAAGGCTTTGAGTTGAAAAAGTTTCTCAAATTTGAATTTTTGAGAATTTTACCCTAGAATGGGGTTTTGATGGTTTCGTTAGGTCCCGATAATGATTTTGGACTCGGGCGTATGCCCGGATTTGTATTTGGATGTTTCTAGAAGGTTTCGACACTAATTGGCAAAAATTGGAGATTTGAAGGCTTTAGAAGTTCATAAGTTTGACCGGAACTTAACTTTAAATATATCATATTCGGATTGTGGTTCCAGGAGTGGGAATAGCTTCGTCATGTCATTTGGGACTTGTGTGCAAATTTTGAGTTCATTCCGGGATGATTTGATATGTTTCGACGCTTGTTTTGGAAATTTAAAAGTTCAAAATTCATTGGATTCGAATTGAGGTGTGATTCATCGCTTCGATGTGTTATATGTGTTTTGAGGCCTCGAGTAGGTTCGTGTTATGTTATGTGACTTGTGGGCATGATTGAACGGGGTCCCGAGGGGCTCGGGCATGTTTCAGATTGATTTCAGATCATTTTCTTCAATATTTCAGCTACTAGTTTTGGTGTTCCGCACCTGCAATTGGTATTGCACAGATGCGATGGCTGCAGGTGCGAGCCATGTGCCGTAGATGCGCAAGAAGTCATGGATGGAGCTCATCGCAGATGCGAAGGAAAGATGGCACATGCGGGTACGCAGGAGCGAAAATTGTTCTGCATGTGTGAGGGGGTCGACTGGTGAGTGTGGTCGCAGAAGCAAAGATTTGACCGCAAATGCGATGGTCGCAGGTGCGACGAGTTGTCCGTAAATGCGGAAAATCGCTGGGCAGAATGCTATAAATCGAGGCTTTTGTTCTTTTATCATATTTTAAGATGTGGGACTTGGATTAAGGCTAACTTTGGAGCAATCTTCATCACAAGGATTGTGGTAAGTGTTCTCTACTCGGTGTTTGATTATATTTCATGAATCTATCTTCGATTTTAGCTTTTGGTTGATGATTTCAAAGGAGGAAATTGGAGGTTTTGACCTAAAATTTCATAATATGAATTATTGAGTTTTGAACACCCATTTGGAGTATGATTTGAGTGAAACTAGTATGGTTGGACTCCTAATTGAATGGGTTGTCAGATTTTTGTGAGTTTTGTCGGGTTTCGAGGTGCGGGCCTGGGTTGGGATTTTGGGCCAGTTTTGGGCTTTGATTCAAGATTCTATCTTTTATGATCGGGATTGGTTCCTTTAGCATTGTCTGATGTATTTGAATTGTTGTTGGTCAGTTTCGAGCCGTTTGGAGGTCGGAACGCGCATGATGGCATTTTTGGAGCATTGCTTGGCTTGCTTGGCGTTGGTATTGGCTCGTTCGAAGTAAGTAAATATTATAAACTTAGTGTTGAGGGTATGAAACCCCGTAATATGTGTTATGTGATTGGTATTGAGGTGACACACATGCTAGGTGACGGGCGTGTAGGCGTACACCTTATGAATTGGGACTCTGAGGTTCCCATGGGATCTGTGTCTCCACCATGTGATATAGTAGTTGAGCTGACATCCATGCTAGATATCATGCTTAGACTTATGTCGATACTGTTTGGACCCACTGGGGTCATTTTTTCTGTAGAGTTATATGCTTTAATTGTTTTATATACTCAGTAATACGCACCTCATATGCATATCATATCTCAGTCTCCATTGTTATTCATTGATACATTACATCATCATATTCGGGCTAGTTTCATGACATTGTGATCCCGAGAGAGAGAGAGAGAGAGACTGGAGAGATTGATGACTGAGTGAGGCCGAGGGCCTGATTGTGAGGATTATTTAGGAGTGAGGCCGAAGGCCTGATTGTTTGTTTATTTATGGGATCGGGCTGCACGCCGCAGTATGTTTATTTATGGGATCGGGCTGCACGCCGTAACATGTTTATTTTTGGGAGCGGGATGCACGCCGCATCATGTTTGTTGCTTTATGCCATGATTGGCTTGATATAGAGCTTGGGCTGAAAGAGTCCCTCCGGAGTCTGTACACACCCCCAGTGAGCGCAGGTACCTACTAAGTGATGATTGCCCGTTGGGTTGTATATGAGTGATGTTTGCCCGATGGGCTGTATATGAGTGATTGAGAGGACTGAGTGACTGGGAGAACTGAGTGAATTGATGCTCTGAGAGCTTGCATATGGTTTTGTCACTGAGTTGCATCGCATTTGATATACACATTTGACATACATGCATAGAAATGCATTTTTCCTTATGTTATATAGTATCACGTCATTCATGACTTTTTTACACACATTGGGATGTGTGTACAGAAATGTGTTTTTGCACTTGATATTTGGAAAGAAAAATGAAACTTCTTACTTATTGTTGAAAAGATTTTGAGACAAATCACAGTTTTCAAACTTACCTGTATTTTTGGAATTTTTGGCAAAAGAACTGAGTTCCAGTAAAATATTTAAAAAGCATGCCTATTTTTCTGAAACTGTGAACGGGTTGAGCCTTTTTACTTCTGAGATACCCCTTTACTTCTAGTGTTATGTTGTTGTGAACTGTTGTAGAATACCGGTATGAGATCCGACCGTGTGATAGCTCGTCACTGCTTTCAACCTAAGGTTAGGTTTGTTACTTACTCAGTACATAGGGTCGGTTGTACTGATACTACACTTCTGCACATTGCGTGCAGATATTGGCAGTAGTGTCGCTATGTTCGATGGTTGCTGGATTTGAAGATGTACTCGCGTCCATGTTGTCGCTGCCTATGTTGTTCGGGGTAGCCTTAGATTAAATTGTATTGTTTATGTACTTTTCAAACAGACTCTGTATTTGTTTCATTTCCGCTTTGTAAACTTTATTCTTAGAAGCTCATGATTTGTACTACCAGTCCTTGAGAAATGTATAAGATTTGAATAATTACTTTTGTTTAGTTGCCTTGGTAAGATTAGTGGAATCGGATAGATATTTGTTGGCTTACCTAGTGGGTTGGGTTAGGTTTCATCACGACTAGTGGATTTCGGGTCGTGACAGCATTATTCACAACTCACCCACTTACTCTAACATAGAGGTCACTGACATTACCTTTCCTTCATGAATCAAGTTCCCTCACACAACAAAAGAGAGTAGTTTCACACAATAAAATTTAAGAACACTTAGGAACTCAAGATAGAAAGAATTCACTCACTCTGAGAAATAACATTCATATGCCACAAAAGATGCACCATAGGCTTGACCGTAGTGTACTACTCTACTAATCGAGCTCATTCAGTCTAGGATCAAGTAGGACTTTATTTGGTAGTAATGTAGGTTGCGGGACGGGTAGGATACATTTAGATATAAGAGTGACTACACTTACCTAAGCACTTTAATACATATACTTTAGCATTCAAACCCCATACTTATGTCAAACCAAACTCCACATTCACATCAATGTATATTACCCCATACTTCTTTAAGAACAATTACATCAAGAGTCACCGCTTATCAAAGAGTATTTTTTTTCACAGCAATACAACTATTTTTTCCTTTTCTTTGTTTTTTAATTCAAGTGGCTCTTATTTTTTCAAAAAAGTGCACATTTCTCCTTATTTTATTAGTTTCACTCAAAAGTCAAACCAACGACCCCACAATTTAACTTTTACAAAGTTCATAACAATTCAAGTGCTAATGAGAGGTTAAAATATTCAAACAGATGGTTAATTCAAACAAATGGGTAAGGCTTGTAATGTGGTTGCCAAAGAAACAGGATTACATGCTCAAAGGGGTTAACTACAATACATATCAATTATGCGGGTAAAATATATATATGGCTCAACAAAGAAATGCCTATATCACTTCCAAGACTGAACAAAACTACTACTTCGCTTTGCAAATACACGGGGAAAGTTCTAGACATCAAATGCAATGCACGGTATAACACACAAACTCACACACACATGGCACATAAATCACTTAGGATTGGTTTCATCAAGTCACTCTAGTCAAAGCAGTTACGCAAAGTTAAGCTTATGCAATTTAAGGTACTTATACAAGAGTAAAAAAATGAGTCGAAGCGTCACAACCAAAGTACTCACTATTCTCAAGGCATAACAAAGTCAAGATATATTGCTTCAATTCAATTAATCTCACACTGGCTCCTACTCCTAAAAAAATAAATCTAACTACACCCCGTTCAAACAAAACCCTTGAAAAAGAACCGCAACACAAAGAAAAAGCAAGGGGGAATTTCTGCACTACCTAACAAAAGAAAATCTTTTTATATTTTTCCTTTTGACTTAAAATCCCTCAAGAAAATTTTCTATATATTTATCGTAAGGAAAAGTCCAATCTTTTCTATTTTTGTAAAGAAAAAGAAAATTATTCAATTAAACTAACACAATTAAAATAGCATGAAAAGTCACCTAAACAATATCCTCACCCCACACTCAAAATTGTGATTGTCCCCAATGCACACCTATAAATACAAGAGGGTAAAATAAACTCCCTAGTGGGCCAAAGACTGAAGCACAACTCATGGGGTACTCAGACTTCTCCCAGGCCTGGTCCTTCATGCGAGTACCTCACACTTAGTTTCAACCATCTGGTTTGTTGTTGCATCCTTCCAATGGCTTTGCATTCCATGCTCCTAGAAAATCAAAAATCGACACTACAAACATAATACAATTTTTTTTAAAAAGAAAAGAAAGCAGTAAAGCTGGGTTGCCTCTCAACAAGTGCCTGATTTAACATCGCGTCATGACATGAACTACTTTTTGCCTCCACCTCGAGCTTATGAATTGAACCCCAAGTTTTGATTCAAGTTTATGATTATGCTCCTGGGGTGGTGGAATGAATCTAACTAGCCCAAGGAAACTATGTAGTATTCTAGACTTCTTGGCCTTTAAATGAGGTGTGTAATTCCGACTTTCTGGCAAGAAGAATTCCAGAATATAGGCACCTTGTTCCTCATTACTTGACTCCTCAAGTGGCTCGGATGACTCTATTATCATATTGTCATCCATACACAATGTGGAAAAATACTTGGAATGTGGACCAATGTGCTCAACTACATGAACACTCGGACTGTCAACATTCTCAACACTCATGACACTAGAGTCAGCTAAATATGTATCATCAATGTCCTTGGTTGACTCTAGGATCTCTTCTACAACATCGATATCCTCAAAATCTAGTTTGATTGATTGTTGGAGTTCTACTCTGACCTCCTCTGTTAGCACCTCAATTTCTGCATCTAATACATGCCCTTTTTGGCTACTATCCACAAAATTGCCTTGCTAAGCATAAAAAGCTTCAATCACTTGACTCAATTGAGCCTCCAAGTTATGGATAGTTGCCTCTTGCCTTTCTATGTGCAATTGTTTCTCATTATTTTATTCCAGAAAGCACTTTAACATATCTTTGATCTCCTTTAGGTCAGCTTCCCTGGGTTCTTTGTTCCTATTTACTTCACCATAAAAAGTAGAACCATCATAGCAAGATATTAGGGGAACATAAGAAATATACAAACAACTATGAAAGTGACCATCTTGAACACCACATATATCACACATATTCCACACATAAGATTGAGTTAGTGCACATAAATCGCTCTCGGGAATCTTTTGATAATTTACAATGGGTGGTTTCCTCTATAATATGCATAAGGAGGATCAAAAGTAGAATTACCAACATCAAAACTCTCATAATTCCAAGATTCCATGTCTCTTAAGTCAAAAATAAAATTTTTAAAAAAATAATCAGATACAAACAAATAAAAATAAAAGTTCAAACTTGCAACCTAGAAATATGTACACCTACAGCTACACCGTTATTTCCCCGGCAACGGCGCCAAAATTTGATCACGCCCAACTCTAGTCCTAAAAAGGATAAGCGGTCGCTGCAAATATAATCCGGTTTAAGAGTCCGGAGTCGAATTCCACAGAAAACTAAGGTTTCACCATAATTGTTCAATATCGCTAAGAAGACAAGCTCGAATAATTTCTAAGTTATAAAGATTAAGATTCTTATATCTAACTAATTAACTAAGAAACTAAAGAAGTAAATTAACAATTAAAGATACTAAGAGTTGGAGATTAAATTTAGGAGGTCTAGAGTTATGATTTTCCCAAATATTTGAATCATTCCCGCTATGTTCCCTACAATTTCGCCTATGTATTCTCTACTGATCGTGAGCACTTTAGGTGCTGTAATTCTCTCTCGGGAAAATACAATAATTTACTAGACATATTCTCTCGAACTACACTAGTTGGCTTTATCTAACCGCTCATTATGACCACGTCAAGACTTTGTTATTTCTAAATCTACCTTTAAACCCGATGTATTGATTTCTCACATACGTTAGGAGTGACGTTGTTCAACAACCATCTAAATATGTATCCTTTCTCAAGCAACACATAATAAATAGGCACGGTCAATATATGGCCATTCAATTATGATGACCCTTTATGAATTTAGACTTCATTCTAGGCTTATTAGACATAAAAAGATTAATTTTAACTACATCAATTTGCGTGCGCAGTCCAGGCATGAAACCGGAAAGCTTTTATGTGAAAATATAAGAAATAATAATTTTTAGAATTAAAATTTTGGTTTTAGTTGACTTGAGTCAACATTCTGAGTAAATGGACTCGGATATGTTTTTCGACGATCCCGAGAGGTCCGCAGTAAAATATGGGACTTGGGCGTATGCCCGGAATTGAATTCTGAGGTCCCAAGCCTTAGAAATTATTTTTTGAAAGAAATTGTTTTGCTGAATTATTAATGAAATAAAGAAATGAATTAACGTTTGAAACCGTTGGTATCGGGCCCGTATTTTGATTCCAGAGCTCGATACAGGTTTGTTATGATATTTAATCCTTGTCTGCGAAATTTGGTGAGAATCGAAATTTACGACGTGATTCGGACGTCCGGCTGATAAATAGTGAACTTTAAGTGTTCTTGAGAAAAATAATGAGTTTTGAGGTTTAATTCATAGTTTTACATGTTATTTTTATGATTTGATCGCACGAGAAAGTCTGTATGATGCTTTTAGAATTGCGTGCATGTTTGGTTTTGAGCCCCGAGGGCTCGGGTGAGTTTCAAATAGGTTTGGGTTGTGTTGCGCTCGTTCTTTCTTATGCTTCGACGTCGTTTCTTCAAGCATAAATGATATCATATTGAACAAATGAGATTTGATTTTTATTTTGAATGAATTATTAGATCCGTATCGTAATTACAGATCCGTAGCAAAAAGAATCATCGAATTTGGACATCGTATGAGGATTTTATGGTCATTTTACTAAGGTTGCCAGATTTTTCAGGTTAATTACGAAATAGCCACTGACGGCGTATTAAAAATCTGCACTATTTGCAAATATTAAAACCTACATATCTCCTTCATTATAAGGTCAAATTGAGTGATTCAAAGGCCTAACTTAACTAGAATTTCACAAGGAATCCATTGGAGACATAAAAATCGAGTTTCGGGATCCTTTGGTACGAGAAATGAGGCAGAATAACTGGTAGAAAAATATATATATAACGGGCAAACTTCTTCTTCTGCAAATTTTCAAACCCCACAGCCCTAGGAGCGAATTTCTTCACCAAATATCATCCTCAAATTATAGGTAATGAATTCTAAACTTTACTCTTTCAATTACTCATTGTTTTTCATCACTTTTAAATCAAAAACTAAGAATTTTCATGGTAAAAATTGAGGGTTTGAGTAGAATTAGGGAATTTTGTAAAAATCGAATCTTTACCTCGAATTGAGGTCGCATTTCGAAACTAATTGTATAATTGAGTTCATGGGTGAATGGGTAAACGTAATTTGGTCCGAACCCCGAGTTTAGGCCAAGCGGGCCCGTAGCCTCGTCACTACTTCGTCGATGTTAGGCTCGACACTTACTCAGTACATGGGGTCGGTTGTACTGATATTACATTATGCACTCTTTTATGCAGATCCAGGTACCGGCCAGCAGTAGGGATATTTAGAGCAGCTATTTATTGTTCGGAGATACGAGGTATATCTTCCGGCGTTCGCAGATCCCGAGAGTCTTCTCTTAGTTCGTAGAGACTGGTTTTATTTTTTTCAAAACAATTATATTATTTCTTTCAGCCCATTATTTGTGGTATTCTTTAGTAGTTTGTGAATTGTGACACCAGACCCTAGAGTAGTTTTAGGTTTATTTATATAATTAGTTCGTGGCTCGGTTTAATTGATTGTTTATTATTTTATATTTAGAATTATTTATTGAAATCCATTAGATCAAATTTAATTTAAAATTATTTTATCCTGTTTAAATAATTAATTAACGGAAATAGTTGAGCGAACTCTAACATTGGCTTGCCTAGCAAGTGTGGTGTGGCGCCATCACAATCCCTAAGGTTGGGAATTTGGGTCGTGACATCAATCAATTGAAATAAGCTTGTAGTTGAACAAATAGACAAATTCAAAGGTTAAATTATATTAAAACATAACAAGAATTAATCCTCCAAGAGGTTCCATCAAAACCCTAGATAACAAATTAGCTATTCATAGTAGTATGTATAACTACAATACTAGAATTCATAACCAATAATAGAAATAGGAAGAATGAAGTGAAAAACTCGTAGAAGAATTCCCCGCCTTGCTCCTATTGTGTCTCTGCCTCCTTAGGTCCAAAGTGTGTCAAAAGTCCTCAAAATACCATTTTTTCATGTATATATACCAAGTAGGGTCGGGCCCTAACAATTATACCTTCTCCTATGCAAAAAAGGACACTTTTTTCCGGACAAAACATGCGCGTCTGCGCACCTAGAAGGGTGAGCGTGCACTTGGCCGCGCACATTTCACACTTTCTGCCCCATTTGCGCGGTCAGTGCGCGACTGCACACTTTCCGCGCACTTTTCACCCTGTTTTGTTTGTAATTTAAAAAATTGTAAAACATGAAAGTTGTAGCCCTTTGAATTATATTTCGAGACATATATTATGGAGCCCAAATAGAGTTCTGAAAGAAAAGTTATGTGCATTTTGCTATACAGTGCATAATATGCCCACTCGATTCTTCGTTCGTCCTTAACTATCATCTGTTGGTCCCCGAGCACGATCTCAGCTTAATTCCTTAGGCTTTTAATCAGACTTCAAATCTCCAAATCACTTGAATTCATTCCATAACATCTACATAGCTTGAAATCACTCCTACAAGGCATAAAACACACAATAATTGCAAAACATTAGCGAGTAAAGCTCAAACTCAATTAAAGTGCAGTAAATTAGAGCGTAATAAGCGACTAAAATATGTAATTATAGCCTATCATCAGAAAGCTGACAAAAAACATGAATCTTTAGTCTTTACAAAAAATATGAACTTCAAGAAATTGGATTTGGTTTAAAGTAATTTAGTGATGATCATTTAATTAATAAAACACGGGAGAAATTGGAAGAGGGTCTGCAATATGAATCTTTATTTTTTTCTTTAAGCTCGGGTTATATAAAATCATCATTACTAAAATAAAATAAATTAAAAAGAAAGTCAATTTCGCAAAATTCTTATATTTGCTTTGTATTATTTCCATGTCCTTTTGTAGTTTTTCGAAATTCTTAAGATGTTAGCGAATAATAATTAGGAAATATTGCAGATAATGTTGGAGAGTTGACAAAAAACACAAATCTTTAGTCTCTACTCAAAACATGAACTTCAAGAAATTGGTTTTGGTTTTAGGGAATTTAGTGATGATTGGATAATAAATAGAACCCGGGAAAAGTTGGAAGAGAGAGATGAATGAAGCCATCAAATAGTATAAAATAATAATTATGCTTCAGTTCCAAAAATAATGGGATAAATCCTTCATTTTATTAAAGCTCAACTTATAAAATCATCATTGCTAAAATAAAATATAAGTAAAGGCAAAAAGAATAAGATGATAATAATAATAATAATAATAATACCATTTCTAAGACAAGATCGATTCGATGAAACCGCAAGATCGTTTACGAGACAAATAACTTAAGTAAGGACAAAACCTTTACGATTTTTTACAGCCCTAACAACGCCTTCACACGATTAACACGGGCTTCATAGGAGTTCCGTCCAAAGGACATGCTCAGTCCCTATCAGAGCTACATTATCTCAACCTCAGAATCATCAGAATAGTCATATTCTTATTTAGGATAGGTCACCATATCTTAACAATCTAGTGTGTTATCAGACAAATACAAGTGTTTTAGGCTAAATATAATTTTAAATATAAAAATTTAAAAATAAAACTAAAAATACCTTAATTGAGACTTTGCTACCAGCAGATGTATGACAGTTGGACCAACTGTCTTTTATTTCAGAAGTGTTATTTCAGAAGGTTTACTAGTAGGTATAACCGATATGAATCTTTCTCTTCCTTTATGTCATATTTTTAGCTAAGTGTGCGTTGATTCTTATTAGGAGGGTTCAATAGTTTTATTTATTACTTCATCAGTTTCACTTTGTTTGTGATGCTTTAGCTTCACATAGATTTTATAAATAGATGGAGACTTTAAAACTTGTAAACTTAATATGCCATAATATTTATGTGGCTATAATATTTTTTTAAGTCATAGAATTTAATTGCTATAAAAACTTTTCATTAAGAACTTATAAGAATATATAATTTCTAAAAAAAGTTTATTATCACTTTTAGTCTGCGCCAGAAACTATATATAATCGGTAGCCACAAAAGCATATCAAATTTATATAATTTTTTAAAGCGGCAATACAGTATCATTTTCTCTTTTGAAAAATGGATTAATAAAGAATAGTGCCAATACGATTGGTTTTGACTATCTTGAGGGGATTTATTCTTGAGTCCGAATCAAAATGTGGTTCTTTTAGACTCAAAGAACCAAAATGCGTGAAAAAAACTGGTGACCATTTATATATAACGCCCTTTTAAAGGGCGCTATACCTTAACGGTTGTTTGCCCAGTTACATATAGCGCCCTTTTGAAAGACACTATATATACAACGCCTTAACCTACCGTGCTATATATATTGTGTGGGCCCAATAATTCTTTTAGGCTTAACTGATATAACAATAATTCAAAGCTAAGGCGCTATACCTCAAATAATTGTACCCCGTATTGATTTTTGCCTTATTTAAAGAGGTTAAGGATTTTGTAAAAATCCATTCATAAATATTTTCAAGTCTTTTGAAATATTTCTTCGTTTAGTTACTTTGCATTTTGTCATAATGTCTGAAGAGCGAAGAATTATGGTTTCATTATACTAGGGGGAAGGGGGAGGTTGTGGTGGCGAATAACTCAGTAAACTATAGTTTATTTTCATTCTTTCATATTAAATTGCCACTTACAATAGAGTAAGATACATTGATATCGTTGTTATTTAAAAAAATGAGTGCGAGCAAATGTTCGGTGAATATTAAAGTAACCGGAAGATATATGTATTTTGTCACTCCACAATGGGTTGCTTGTTATGCTGAGTTTAACATCGAAGACGATGAAACTCTGAGAGATGTTTTGAGGACTCCGGATGAATACTGAAATTTCTTGTGATAAAACTGTTGGAAATGCACGTCAAGGTTGAAGACGTTCGCAATAATGAGGTTGTACAAAGTACGGATATCCCTCAATCATTGGGTGGTTATTTTGGAACAGTTTTAGCCGAACAGGTTTCGGGTGAAAGAGTTTGGCACGATCTAAACTTATCTCCACGGGCGAATGAGGAGCGAGAAAATAGTTTGTCCTAGTTTACATGATCCACAATCTGAGTGGTGAACTTCAATTTTCCTTTGTGTTAACATGTATATTTTTATGTATTGAATTTGTATTAACAGACATATATCCATAGGGGATACCGGCCAGATATGAGTTTTACAAGTTATGAACCAATGCCCACTTGGAATATGCCTAGTTTTTTTGTGTTGGATCATGGTGGTTCATACAGGAGTCATCATCAACAGGATAATGCCCATCATGGGATATCAACACATTATGATTTGTAAGTTAGTTGATAAAGCTATATGTAGATTGGATCAATTTGAGTAACTCGTTATTTTATTGGTTGTGCAGTGAAAACGAGCAACTTGAAGGTCCTGTCCTTGCTCAATTGCCCGAAGACGATATATTTAATCGGGATCTGGCAGATGTGCAGAGTCAGGAAGAGAATAGTGATTATGACATAAATGCCGATGAGTCTGGAGAAAATACACCCTTCCCTGATGAGGGTGATGATGAGGAGAAAGAGAATGATGAACCTGATTTGACGAGGGAGCATGATCCACCTCCCATTAGACCAAGAGTGTACGAGTTCCATGTGTCGTTTCATTCTAGGGAGATTTCCTACCTTGATCATTTTCCAAGTATGCCGGATGCGGATGCCCTCACAAGGGATATTGACGAAATTCGGATAGTAATGTGGGATGAATCTAGAGCAACGGTGCTGTCAAAGGGCATGATTTTTCCTAATAAAGCGCTCATAAGCAGGGCGGTGATAATATACAGAGTAAAAGAGTGTCGTGAGATGATGGTAGCAAATTCATCTCCGGATATATACAAGGTTATTTTTCGTAGATGGTCTATGGGTTGTAATTGGATGTTGCGAGCGAGGAAGAAGAAAACAAATATATCGGTTGTGGGTAAATAAATTGGCACCCACAATTGTGAAATGGACACATCCAGTGGGAATCACTTTAACTTGGATGTTGACTTGATTCCTCTTGTCTTGATTCCACACATTGAAGCATCCATAAGGTACAAGATCAAAGAGTGTATAAAATCTGTCCACCAGGAATATGGGTGTACCATTACCAAAAGAAAGGCTTTTCTCGGTCGCAAATGTGTGTTTGAAATTGTTTATGGTAACTGGAATAATTCCTTTGCATCTCTGCCCAGGTACATGGCCACATTGCAACACTTTATCCCCGGGACTGTTGTTGAATGGAAGCTTGAGTTGAGTCCGGGAATATCAGAACGTATATTCAAATATGTGTTCTGGGCATTTAAACCAGCAATTGATAGTTTTATGCATTGTCGGCTGGTAATATCCATAGACGACACTCATGTTTACGGAAAGTATTATATTAAGTTCTTGATCGCCGTTTCAGTAGATGCTAATGAAAGTATATTTCCCCTAAATTCTGCTATTTGTGCTAATGAAAACCAAGAGACGTGGACGCTATTTTGAACCACTTGAAGGAGCACATTGTCAGACAACGTTCAGGTATTGGTCTAATATCTGATCGGCATGTCGGTATTTTAAGTTCTGTATAGAATTTTCTTGCATGACAGGAACCGTATGCATACCATTGTTTCTGTGTGAGGCACCTGAAGGCCAATTTCCAGAAGGCGCATCCCAACAAGGACTTGCATGATTTAATGTGGATGGCTGCAACAATCACCAAGAGTGTAAATTCAGGAGGCGTATGGAATCGATCAGGCAGAAAGACAAAAAAGCATATCGTTGGTTGATGCGACGTAAGCTTGACAAGTGGACATTGCATGTGGATGGTGGCAGACGATGGGGAATTCTGACTACAAATGTGTCAGAGTTTTTCAACGGGTTATTGAAGTCTGCACGTGGATGTCTTGTCACTTCCATGGTGCGGATGTCATTCAAGCAGATGGTGGAGAGGTTTGTTGAAAGGGATAGAGGTGCATCATCATTGATGGAAAGGGGTGTTGAATTTATGCCAATACCAATGAAAAGATTTAAGAAATACAGGAGGCGAGCACATTGGCATTCATATTTATAGTATTGCAACGAGCGAAATATTTTTGAAGTTCGTATCGCTATCCATCAAAACTGGGGGAATAACACATACACCGTAAATAAAGCTAGAAGGTTATGCTCTTGTGGGAAATGGTCCATCTACCACATGTCGTGCTCGCATTCCATGAAGTGCTTTCAACATACAGGTTTCGCGAAAACCAGCTACGTTGATAAGGAATATAGTATTGTTGCATACTTAAACACCTATAGTGGACAATTGCAGCCAGTAGGTGCTGAGCATTATTGGCCGCTGGAACCATTTAAAATGGTGTGTAACAAGGAGTACTTGCGTCAACGACAAGTGCAAAAAAGAATGCGTATACGGAACCAAATGAATTTTAGTGATACCATTTATGTGCGTAAATGTGGCATATGCTCGCAAACAGTACACAGACGTCGTAAATGTCCTTCAATTGGTTTAGGTAGTGGTGGTAATTCATCTCCCGGTGGAAGTTCATCCAATGTGCCCAATTATCAAGGATACCCGTAGTGTTTTATTTCAATAATTTATTGTAATAAGTGTATGTACATGTTCATCTTGCAGAATGTATGAAATAAGTATATGTTTCCGTTGGTGTTAAGTCTTATTGATATTTAGCATTAATACTTCGGTACAACAATTTAACATACACACCAAGAAAAAAACAATTTTCATTCGCCATTATCGTTGTTGTCTAGCACTATTTCATTGTTACTGTCTTCAACTTCGTCGTCAACATCGTGTATGTATCCTTCGGGACGGAGGGCATCATAATCTAGGACCCAGTTGACACACATTTCTCGCATTTCATCGCTATCATCAAGAAGACCACTTGCTTGATTTCTACAATAATATGGTACACCTACGTCCAACATCTATGGTAGAAACTTAGGTAGTCCCTCCCACTCGATAACTGTTGGGAAAATGGGATAATCATTGTCTCTATGCAGTTTATCATTTTCTAATAAATCAAGTATTGATCCTCCGTTACTCCCAAGAAGTTAAGATCATCCATTGCATGATGAACAACTAATGCCTTTTCCATCTCTAGAATCTCCTTTATCAACTGCCTAATCACTTCTCGTTCATCTTTGTGTGTGTTTGTTTGGAAGGCTACAAACAGTTCTTATGGACAACAAGCCCATGCCAGCAACATAGTACTTCGTAATCACACCGTTTTGAGTAAAGGGGTACCCATTGTAATTTTTCACCCTAAAATCGCATACCTTCAGGCTTCGTAGAATGTGTTTCACCCTCAATAATGTGCCCTGCAACTTTGAGATCAGTGTGTATATTGATAGGCTAATTTTCCAAGGTATGCAGAACACCATACCACTTTTCATCACTCAATTCAGTGTATCAACCTAGCATATTATTTTCAAGGTAGGGATCGATAGTGTTAAGACGTGATCTATGGGGATCATTGAACTACCTTCAGCCTTTTGCTTCTTTTTGAACCACTTGTTAAATGTTAGTGACATTTTTTTAATAGATGTTGTAATGTTTATTCAAAAGGTTTTTGAAATGCATATGACTTGGTTAAGTTTAAGAAGATTTCTTATACCCGAAAGAATCATTATCACACAAATCATAGCGCGGTAAAATACTACGTTATGTGTATTATCTTGTCGGCCTCAAAAAGCTGTCATTCTGGAAAAGCTGTCTTCTGAAAATTTGTATTGTACCCTAAAGAATCATTAGCATGCGAAGCATAGCACAGTGAAATACCACGTTATGTGTATTGTCTTGTCGACTTGAAAAAGTTGTTCTGGAATAGCTGTATTTTACCTAAAGAATCATTGTCACACGAAGCATAGCGCGGTGAAATACCACGTTATGTATGTGTTTTTTCTTGCCTATAAAAGCCTACCGCATTTAGTTATTATTTGCATCAAGTAGAAAAAACTCTCCATTAATTTTGCATTTGTCTTGCATTAAGAAATGTCTGGACGCAATGACGTACGTATTTGTTATTGTGGCAAACTTGTGATTTTGAAGCCATGTTGGTCAAATGGTAATGTGGGGCGCAGACATTGGATATGTCAACAACTTGTAAGTTATTGTTTTGCAAAAAATATTTGTTAATATTTTTTATATAACATGTTAATTAATAGTGTTATGTTATAATCCCCATTTGTAGGACGAAAATCAATGTAGATTTGAGGAATGGTATGATGAACCCATTTATCAGGAATACTACAAACATGGTTTGCAATTTGTTTGGAATATGACTGGTGAATACGAACTCCAGATTTTTAAACTACAACGACAACTTACGGCAGTGAAGGAGACACTAAAAGAGGCGGAAGAAGAAAAAAAATAGGCTAGAAGAGAAATTTCAGTGGTTGAAGCAGAGAATAATGAGTGATAATGACTAAACAAACACATGTATATGTCGAGTATGGTATTTTATCTTTATATTTTCTGTGTCATGTATTTTCATTAGTTGTACCGAATTTAAATTATGTTAAGTTTCTATGTTTGTTTTTGTGTTGTAGTATTAAAACAACAAACAACCGTAAAGCTCATCTTAGGTACTTCAAGATTGGGGACTTCGTCCTCAAAAAGTCTTTCAATCAACGAAAGAAGCAGGCGCAGGAAAGCTAAATCCAAACTGGGAAGGACCCTACAAAATCTGAGGCATAGCTGAGAAGGGCGTTGGAAGCTATGGACGGCAGAATTCTACCAACAAGCTGGAACGCCATCCACCTAAAGAAGTATTACTTCTAAGGAAAATAAATAATCTTGGTCAGCTATCACACGTTCAATTTTATTTTGAACATTTAAAAATTTTACTAACTTTTTTAGATGATAGTCATAAAGTTAACCCATCACCAGATGATGATATTATACCTGCAAAGACGCGAGGAAATGACACAATTCCCGGTCTAGGGTTACACTTTCTGATGGACGTTTTAAAGGATTAAGCAGTCATCATCTAAAAAACTATATACCTTCGAGGCCGGAATTTTTTCCTTTTCAGGAAAAGGACCACAAGGAAGGAATAATCAAGTGCACGAGATCTCATTCTTTAAATCTCAAACACTTGGGGGACTATACAGTATAGAAGGCTAAGACGAAGCAAAGAAGACTATCAGAAAGTCAAAAGATCGAGCTTGAAGACCCATCTACCCAACAAGACAAGTGATACAAGCAGAATCGAAAGAGATCAAAAGAATCATCCAAATACAAAGCCTAATGCAAAAATGCAAAAAAAACCTCGAACATGTTCAGGATGAAAGGAAAAATACTTGTCACGAGGAAGAAATGTATACTTATTCAAAACTGTTGTAACAAAAATAGTTAGGGGTAAAAGATCATCATCATTTGTACTTATTCAAAAAACTTTTATCAAATAAAACAGTTACGAATGAAAGATCAAAATCCATGTATTTGTTCAGAAAATTTTTGTCAAATAAAATAGTTACGGATGAAAACGCATTTTCCTTGTACTTATTATAAAATTGTTATCAATAAAAACAGTTGCGGGTAGAAACCGCAATCTTTATAAAAACTGTTACTAGTGAAAAACAATTGTTCCCTTGTATTAATATCGAAAAATTGTTAACTATGAAAAACAGTTACGAAATACAAGGGTATATCAAATCTGTTAAACAAAAACAGTTGCAACATGAGTTTTCGACGATAATCAAACACATGTAAAATGTCGTGGAAGTTCAAACAAAAAACTTTCCTTGGAAATATTCTTAAACACGTGTAAAATTCCTATCACTCTATTGCATTATCATGAAGTTGAGACGTCTTCTTCGTGTCAATCATAAAGGTCCCTCTTTCATAAATTATGCCTACTACAAAAAGGCACACATTTAATATGACATCGTGCCTATTTAGGTACAAGTAATCTAAAGCATTCTATATGCAAAACTCAGGGTTAAAACTAAAACCTCGAAAAATGAAGCATGCAAAAGACTTAAAGAGTGAAACAGAAACTCAACAAAGTCATACTAGTATTAATATATTTAAATGGCTAAGTAAAAACTAAGTATTAACTTATACTTAGCCGTATAGAATATTTATTCATTGAGGTGCCCCTAAGTTGTCATTTGGGGACTTTAAAGAAATCCAAATTTACCCTCGAAGGGACTGGTTTGGTAACCACCAATTGGGACATTGATAAAAAAAAAAGGGTGAACCAACTAAACTTCTTCAGAAGGGGGGTTGAATTCACTGGCAGAAGGAGCGGGAGCAACTAGGGATGAAGAGGCACGAGCAGCTGGAGTCTCACCATCAAATGAAGAGAGGTTATGGCCTTGTTGAGCCTTCTTCATGCTTCCTTAGTTTTAGCTATTTCATCACTAAGGTCGAAACCCTCTTGACCCATTTCCATCAATGTGTCAAGGCGAGAATTCATATACGCCCAGCTCACATCAACAGCAGCCACCTCTTCAAGATCTTCATAATCCCTTGCCCATATTTGAAGCTCAGCTCTCAATCCGTCCTTCTCCGCTTCAGCAGCTTCATGGGCGGCCCTTAACGGTACAATCGACTCCTCTAGAGTTTGAACTTTATCTAAAGCCTTACGAAGGTCCTCTTGAGCACGAGTGAGTGATTGGACGAGCTCGCCTGATTATTCCTCTTTCTGCCCCAACAAGTTTTTCAAGTCTCTAATCTCCTCTGAGGCGCGGGACAGCTGCTTAGCAAATGTGGACTCCAGAACACTCTTGTCTTTATCAGTCTGACTGGAAGAAGCCTTCTCTACTGCCAGTTCTGCCGCCATGAGCCTTATCTGCCGCTTCAAGGTACTCATTTCCTCTTCTAAGGCATCCATGTCAATCCTTAGGCTATCATACTTTACTTTCTAATTATCAGCATCGGCCTGCAACTCTTTTGTCTCCTGATCTGTATTTGTGATCCTCTTCATAAGCTCCATGCCTATAAGATTTATCTACAAGAAATAAACCAATCAGATATGATAAATCTCATATACGAAAATGAAAGAGGATAACCTGCATCATACCTTCAAAGAGGTATGCACAACTTCATTAGCACATGTAAGACCACTATGGCTGGCTAGCTTGGCTGTCTCAGTGGGACCTATCAAAGGCTTGATCCATACTTCGGGCTCACCCGTTTTCTTGAAAAGATTCCCCTTAGATGGAACTTCTATTACCACCTGCCGCATCTCTCTGCTGGAAGACCCTACTTCCCTAGCGGAAGGCATGGAAGCAGGCAGAGATAAAGTAGCAACAGGCACGGAGGGTTGAGGAGCTGGAGAAGCCACGGGCAAAGCAGCAGGCACAGAGGCTTGAAGAGTTGAGGAAGCCACGGGCAAAGCAACAGCAAAAGCCGTAATAGCCAAAGGAGCAGATGGGACAGCTTCTCTTAAAGAAGTAGGAAATACGGCAGCCAAAGGGACATCGTCAGGAGCAAGGTCAAAACTTTCATGGAACAGGTAATCCATAGACTTATGAATGGGGGAATGTGAAACATCTTCAAGGGTAGAGGGCTCAACCATAGACACGGAAGGCAAGGTCATAGGTGTAAACTCATCATGTGAAACCACCTGCCTTCTCCGTAGCCTGTGTACTAAATCACCTTCTTCTTCTTCTTCTACGGAACGAGACTCACCAATCTTCTTCTTCTAGGAAGATGAACCAACAATAATCTCTTGGGACTGAGCCAAAGACATCTTCGGGATAGACGAAGCAGACACCCCACGAGCAGAGAACCCTATCAAAAGGGAAAAAATTAAGCGACAAAGAAAGAAGAGACTCGAGTAAGGAAAAGAAGCAAGAACAAAATCTTCACTTACCGTGGGTCTTTACATTCCAACCATACCTCCCAGCGAGGTACTTTCAAGATCTTTCTTCTAAAGGAGCAACGTACAATAATTTTTCTACCCAATCACGGATACCGGAGACATTCTCAACAGTATCCATGATTGCTGAGAGAAGAAGAAATAGATACGGTGTCAGTAAAACATCTCAATTTAGAACGAGGAAAAGTAAATAGATATGAGCTAAATCATACTCACGTGCACAATTCCACTTATCGGGGAAGGGAAGATTTTATTCACCCACTAAACCAACAGAGGGTACAGCAACGTACCGAAGGTACCAACCCCTATCGTTATCGTCTCCAGGGGTTACCAACACTCTTTTGCTCCTAGTAGTCAGAGTAAAAACCCCTTCACGAAACAAGGTAGGAGAGTAGAG
>MDKI01017112.1:0-43544 GCA_005239505.1 Nicotiana paniculata | reverse complement strand
TATATATATATATATATATATATATATATATATATATATATAGGGAGGAGCAATAAGAGTGAACAGGTGGGAGCGGGTTGCGCGCTGTAATATGTTTTACTAATTTTCAAAATAAAGATTTGGAAAACTCCCTATTTTATTTAAAAGGTTTTCATACTCTGATTTTACTGTGATTTAAATTGAAACTCGAAAATTTTGAGAAGGTTTGATTATAACCGATATCTGGAAAAGTTATCCGAGTTATTTTATTTACTGTTGCAAGTTACTGGTTATTTAGTTTATTATTATTTCCTTGTTACTGTATTATATATTTTTTATAAGCTATTTTATAAAATGCCCCGCCGTAGCCTCGTCACTGCTTCGTCGAGCTTAGGCTCGGCACTTACTCAGTACATGGGGTCGGTTGTACTGATACTGCACTTTGCACTTCTTGTGCAGATCCAGGTACTGGCCAGTGTTAAGTTCAAGACACAGTTGTGCATTTTCACGGAGACAAGAGGTAGATCCGCTGGCGTTCGCAGACTCCTGGAGTCTTCTCTACACTATTTAGTTGTTGTTTTATTTCATTCAAAACAGAGATATTTTTCTTTCAGCCAATTACTTGTAGCATTCATTAGTAGTTCGTGAATTGTGACACTACACCATGGATAGATATATAGTTGGTAATAGTTTGTGGTTCGTTTCATTTTATCTAATATTATTCATGAAGTCACTTATTGGAAAACATTAGTTTTATTTGTTTTATTTTAAGATTTTTACTATGTTAAGTAAACTTTTAAAGGAAATGGTTAGTAAATGTCTAACATCCGCTTTCCTAGCAAGTATGTGCTAGATGCCATCACAATCATGTGGGTTGGGAGAATGGGTCGTGACAGATTTTGAAGGGAGATTCAAGGGTTTTCAGTGAAGTAAGTTGCTTGAGCTCTAATACTCCTCACTAGAAGTTACAAACGGGCGGGTCGGGTTGGATATGGTTCGGGTCGGAACGGTAATGGCAAAAATAGGTAAATTATCCGACCCGAACCATATTTAACACGGGTAATAAACGGTTTAACTGGCGGATAAAATGAGTAACCATATTATCCATTCATGACTTCATATTAGCCTCAAGCTCTAATATGAATTTTTTGCCCCTTGCAACAGAAGAACATTACTGAGAGGTTGATGACTGAGTGAGGCCAAGATCCTGTTATGAGTGGCAGTTATGGGATCGGGTTGCACGTTGCAGTGGTATTATTGATGATTTTGATAGCTCTTGGGCTGTAGGATCCCCTCTAGAGTTTGTAACACACCCCTAGTGAGCACAGTTGATATGATTGAGGGATGGATCTTCCCGGGACATGGATCTTGTCCGAAGTACTTACCACCTAGAATGGATCTTCTCCATAGGGCTGGATCGCCCTTGGTCCTCGGTACTAGATGACCTATGGTCATGTGTCGTGTACATATATTCCAGTATGGATCTTCCCTAGGCCGGTTGAGCCATATGCGGTACCGAGTGGTTGAGATATCGAGAGTGATGGCATTTGAGGCTGATTTTATGGTGCATCTCAGTATATGCATTGGCATGTAGTGACAGTAGAGTTATATTCAATACACTGTACGGCATTGCTTTACTTCTAATGATGATATTGCCTAAATGTTCTTAAGAGCATCTCTATGTTTTCGTACATTTGTTTCATGTTATTTGTACCGATTGAGTTCGCCACTATCTTCAGTCCATAGTTTGGATGTATTACTTATTGAGTTGGTGTACTCACATTACTCCCTGCACCTTGTGTGCAGATCCAGACATTTCTGGACACGGCGGCGGCGGCTGATTCTCTGCGTTGGTGTTGGAGACTATTGAGGTAGTTGCATGACGTTTGTGGACCTCGATCTACTCTTCCTTAGTTCATTTTACTTTGATGTTTAAGTTTATAAACAATTTTTGGACTATGTCTGACTTTTTAGATGCTCATGTACTCAGTGACGCCCCGATTATTGGGATAGTTGTATTGCATATTTGGGGTAACCTTGTGTTTTAAAATTTTGGTTTTTATTTATGTTAAACCATTTCGTTGTTAAATCTAAAGGGTGTTTTACTGAAATGAAAGAAAATGTTGGATTTAGGCTTGCCTAGTTTCATAATAGGCGCCATCATGACCGAGTATATTTTTGGGTCGTGACACAGTGTGTATAGCTATTTCGGGAAAATTGTTTCAAAACTATTTAAATGTAAGGGTCACGCGGAGGTATAAGTAAAGATTGTGATTGAGATTGTGAATTATGAATACGAGGCGGTACCTCAGTTGTGATTCTTATTGTACACGGGCGGTACCTCGTTGTGATTCTTGTTGTTTAACGCATGTTGCAAAGGGTTTTGGTGGGAACACTTCTTGTTGTTTTGTTCTTCCTTGTTCTATCGGTCATTGTCTGTATATGATCATTTTGGTTCTCTTTAATTGATTTCTTTATAATATTTCCATGCTTAAAATTATGGTATTAGTTCATGCTATTCACTTGTTTCGTATCAGTTATTTCTCTTCCTTTCATTATTTATCCTTATTAAGTTTTTATACTATTTATTTATATCCTAGTATGTGTCTTGACCTGGCCCCGTCACTAATCTATCGAGGTTAGGCTTGATACTCACTAGGTACTATTCTAGTTTACTCAAACTACGCTTCTGCGCATCTTTTTCTGCAGATCGAGGTATGTCTGCTCATGTCGAACGTTAGTCATCGACTAATAGCTACTTACATAGACTTCAAGGTATGAATGCTCGCGTCCACAGGCCTCAGAGTCACCTTCATTTATCTTTACTTCCAGTTGTATTTTCTTTCAGATAGGGATGTAGTAGACATCTTAGATTACTCTGTAGAGCTTATGACTCAGTTCTTCCGATTTTGGAAAAGTGTTGTTGAGATTCTGTTTCGGAAGATTTTATGAGTTTATTAGACTTGTTTTAGTATCTTTGTTAATTATTTCTATCAAACTATTATTGAATGTTAGGCTTACCTAGTCGTACAGAGTAGGTGCCATCACGACATCTTGCGGATGAAAATTGGGGTCGTGACATTTTCATGTGTAAACCCTGCTAGTGGATTTTGTATCTGACACATGAAATAAGTAAAGTGAAAGTCTAAAGGAAATAATCATTAAATTAAATTATCAGTAATCTAATTTAATTGATTAATATCTGAATCTTAACATGTGGAGTTAAATAACATATAATGGTTCGATTTCAAAATTGAGTAAGGAGTGCAAATATATAATTTTAGTAGAATAATTTATAATTTATTATGATGGATATTAATCCCGAAAATTTAGAAATTAATTCCATAATTGAAAGCCTTGTTAATTAAATTATGTGGTCTCTGTTGTACCTAAATAATAGGAAATAAAGGAATCTTTTTCTTGGTGGAAAAGAAATTCAACAGATTTTGAAAAAGGGTTTTGACCTTTAAAACCTGTGCTATAAATATATAGGGTTTTTCACCTAGAGAGAGAAGAGTGATGGTGACTGAAATTTTTCGTCATATTTTCCCAGAAATTTTGCCGACACGAAACGGATATTTTCGGATATTATTTGGGTAACACGGTAGAAGATAGTATTTCCAAGTAATTAAATTTCCATTCATTTAAGAAGTATAAAGTTTAATAAATAAAACAAAAGCAACTGACTGCAATCATAGATATATAAGTACCCCAAAACCATAAAGTCTACTAGAATGTGTGTGTCAAGACCTGCGGTCACAATTGTATGAGCACTAGTAGAATATACAAAACTCTAACTATTGTTTGAAATAAAATAGACAGAAAATAAGTACAAACGATAGGCTCTAGGTGTTGCAGAACAACTCAGGAAGCAGCTAACCACTGAGCCTCAAGGTATCGGGGATGCGTGCCACTGTGACCGCCAGATGCACCTGCCTCAGATCCTGCACGGTTAGTGCAAAAGTATAGCGTGAGTACATAAACAACATGTACCCAGTAAGTATCAAGTTTAACCTCAATGAAATAGTGATGAGGGGTCGACATCGACAGTTACTATGGGCTAACAGTAAAGAAATACAGAAGTTCTAAATAAGCATGGGTTATGTAAATAATAAGAATAACTTAATAACAAGCGGGAAGTAAATAATTATTTTACACATGGTAAGTCCCAATAAATTTCTGTCTTATATAATTTTAACATCTCAAGCCATGAAATAATATCAAATATAATTAAACTCTGAGTATTATCATGCACAATTATGTCGAGGTCGTACGGTCCGATCCAAATAACGAGTACACTGTCGAGTGTCGTGTTGCATGAACCATAGATGCATCTATCTACTGCCGAGACGTTCGGCCTGCTCGACAAGAAGAGGGGATACTTTATGAACATCCGATTTAAAATTTATTACAAGGCTAATACGCAAAGAAGCTCAATTTCAATTAACGATCAAGTAACCCGCCAACTCGCCAACTCGCCAACTCAAGTAAGTGAAATTCGATCTTTTACAATTCCTTTATCAAGTTCCAATATAATTTAGGCACTATAATTAACAAGTAGGGTGCAAACATTACAAGTATTTCATGTTTTGGGTCCTAAACTACCCGGACATAAGCATAATTAGTAGCTACGCATGGACTCTCGTCACCTGGTGCGTGCATAGCCCCCACAATAAAAGCAAATATTAATTTAAATCACCTATGGGGTAAATTCCCTCTTACAAGATTAGGAGAGAGACTTACTTTGTCTTAAAGCTCAATTCTCGTTCTCAAATTCACTCTAAAGCCTCAACTCAGTGCCGAAAAATCCAAAACTAGTCAAATGTTGTATAAATTAATAAATACATGTTCAAAAGTTCATAATTTAACTCTTAGAGAATTACCAACCCCAATTCGAAGATTCCTAAAATTCACCACCGGGCCTACGTGCTCGATTTGGGAAATTTTCGAAGAAAGTTGTTACCCATAACCTCACGAACTAAAATATAAAATTTTCACTCAATCACATAACCATTTTCGTGGGTAACTCCCATTTTTATCAAAACCTAGGATTATTCATCTAAACCATAATTTTCACAAATTTACATGTTAAAATCTACTCATAATCTATGTGTTTAACTTACATTGGATATAAATTACTACCTCCAATAGCTAGGTGGAAAATATCATTAGGAAGCTCCAAAATCACACCAAGAAGTGAAATAAAAGAACAAAAAATGACCTAAGTCCGTAATAAATGGACCTCACTGCCTCCAGGACTTTCATATCTACGGTCTATGGACCGCATCTATGGAAGGTTCATCGCAGATGCAGTCCACTCTTGGCTGGCCTAGATCTGCATCTGCGAAAGAATGCCTAGCTTCTGCGAGACCGCTCCTGTAGCGCGCGAGCCGCACCTGCGCCCTTCCTCGCTTCTGCGGTCGCGCATCTGCGCCCACCGTGTCTACATCTGCGATTTCTGGGCTACCTATGTTAGGCTGATTCTGCAGATGCTGGATCACTTTTGCGAACTCGCACCTGCGGCTCACCCTCCGTAGGTGCGATTGCACCAGAAGCTGGATGCTTCAGCTGATCCCCCAAGGTCAAATGACTTTCTCGCATCGCCCGAATGGCATACGGGGCCCCCGAGGCCTCGTTCAAACACACCAACAAGTTTATAAACATAAAATGGACTCGCTCTCACCCTCGAAACGCGGAAAATAACATTAACACTACGAATCGCAACCCAAAACCAATAGTATCAATTTATGAACTTCAAATTCTTCCAACTTACACCGAACGCGTCGATTCATACTTAAACTACTCGGAATGACACCAAATTTTGCGTGCAAGTCTTAAATCACCATGTGGAACTATTCTCAGGCTTGGAATCCCAAACGGACCACGATAACACCTAAACCTACTCCAAACCAAATTTAAAGAACTTTGAAACCTTCAATGCATCAACTTTCAACCTTTTGCGCCAAAACTCGATCCGAATGTACGCCCAAGTCCAAAATCCCGGTTCTAAGATCGTTTACTCAAGATGTTGATCCAAGTCAAACTTAGCCCTTTTTAGCCAACATTAAGGAACGAAGTGTTCTGATTTCAACCGGAACCCTTCCAAACCTGAACCATCATCCCCGCAGGTCATAAAATAGTAAAAGCACATACGGGGGAGTCTTATTTAGGGTAACAGGGATCTAAAAATCACAATAATTAATTGGGTCATTACATTCTCCACCTCTTAAACAAATAGTCATCCTCGAACAGGTCTAAGATCATACCTGGAGTGATGAATAATTATGGATATCTGCTCTGTATGTCCTCATCGGCCTCCCAAGTCGCCTCCTCCACGGGTTGGCCCCTCTACTAAACTTTCAGCGCAGAAATCTTCTTGGACCTCAACTGGCAAACCTGCCTGTCAACAATAGCAACTGGCTCCTCCTTGTAACCCAGGCTCTCATCTAGCTAAATCGTCCTGAAGTCTAACACATGCGACCTGTCGGATGATACCTCCAAATCATAGACATGTGGAAAATCGGATGAACTCCCGATAGGCAGGGAGGCAAAGCAAGCTCATAAGAAACCTCCTCAACTCGCCTCAACACCTCAAATGGAACTATAAACCTTGGGCATAACTTACCCTTCTTTAGGAACCTCATGATCCACTTCATCGGTGAGACCTTCAAGAGGACCTCCTCGCCCACCATGAATGATAAATCACGCGCCTTCTGAATTGCGTAACTCTTTTGTCCGGATTGTGCTGTGTAAATTCGCTCCTGAATCAACTTTACCTTTTCCAAGGCATCCTTCACCAAATCAGTACTATATAACTTAGCCTCGCCGGGCTCAAACCATCCGATGGGTGAACGGGATATCCGACCATATAAAGCCTCAAATGGATCCATCTCGATGCTAGACTGATAACTGTTATTGTAAGCAAACTCGGCCAAATGCAAGAATCAATCCTACTGCCCTCCGAAGTCAATCACACATGCTCTGAGCATATCCTCTAAGATTTTAACTATTCACTATGACTGCCCGTCGGTTGCAGATAAAAGGCTATGTTGAGCTCTACCCAGATCCCCAACTCACGTTGTACTCCCCTCCAGAAATGTGAAGTAAAATGAGGACCTCTATCTAATATGATGAATACATGCACACCATGTAACCGAACAATCTCCTGAATGTAAATTTGAGCCAACCTCTCTGAAGAATACATGGTAACAACCGGAATGAAGTGTGTGGACTTGGTCAACCTGTCGATAATGACCCAAACTGCATCAAACTTCTGCAAGGTCCACGGCAACCCAACTACGAAGTCCATAGTAATGCGCTCCTATTTCCGCTTAGGTATAGTCATTTGCTGAAGTAGGACACATGGACTCTGATGCTCATACTTAACCTCCTGGCAGTTTAGGCACCTTGATACATACTCAACTATGTCCTTCTACATTGTCTGCCACCAAAAATGCTGCCTCGGGTCGCGATACATCTTCGTAGCACCTGGATGAATAGAATACCGAGAATTGTATGCCACCTCTAGGATCTTCTCCCTCAATCCATCAATATTAGGAATATATAGATGACCCCAAAGTCGTAGAACACCATCCTCGATGATAATAACCTCCTTGGCACCACCCTGCAATACCGTCTCTTTGAGAACCAACAAGTGGATCATAAAACTGGCGAGCCTTGATCTGCTCGAATAGTGAAGACTGGGCGACAATGCTTGCAAGAACTTGGCTGGGCTCGAAACTATCCAACCTCACAAGTCTGTTAGCCAAGGATTGAATGTACAAATCTAGGGGCCTCTCCTTCGTTGAAATGAATGCCAAACTACCCATACCCTCCGCATTTCTGTTCAAGGCATCTGCAACTACATTCTCCTTGCCCGGATTGTAAAGACCCGTAAAATTTTCTTATTTTAAAATAATGCCCGAATGAGTCCCCGAGTTGTTGTTATTGTGGAAACTTTTAAAACAGACCTAAATTGAGTAAAAAGTACCCCGAGACTTAAAGAGTAAAATTTTCTAGAAAATAGGTATTATGCGACGCACTATGCGATCGCACAACATGTATGTGGACCGCATAATGGTCGCATACCTGGGCAGATCACTGCCCCATTTGAGGTCAACTATGCAGTCCAATATGCGATCGCATTCCAATTCTGCGGACCGCATAAGCTGTTGCATTGTTGCCTTTGATTTTGGGAGGGAAGTTATGCGACGCATTATGCGATCGCATAACGAGTATGCGGGCCGCTCAATGGTCGCATACCTGGGCAGTGTGTTTTGGATTCTGGCCCATCTTGAGGGCCATTATGTGGTCGGATCTGCAGACCGCATGTTAAGAATGCGATCGCATTCCTGACCGCATTCCTTTGTCGGGCTCCTATTTTTCTGATTTTAAAACCCGACCCTTATTCATTTAAAATACCCCTTCCCTTCATTGTTAACTATTTTTCTGAGATATTAGAGAGAGGAAATAGTGGGTTCTAGAGAGAGAAAGTCCCAACTTCATCAAATTGGTCTTCCTTCATCACTCAAGCTTAGAACTAATCAAGTAGAACACAAATTTCTTCACTCTAAGAGGTAGGCTTCTACCCCAATAACCCTAAATTTCCAGATTTTTGTTAAAATTAAATATGGGTAGGATAGTTCATAAATATGGGGTTAAGAATCTTGCATGCATGTACCCAATTTATCATAATCTAGTAAAGGAAAATAGGTTGGGGTAACCTTCACTAAAAAGAGGTTATTTAATCTTAAAGGACACCTAGTGTTTGATAGAAAGCTCAAATGAGTTCAAGACATGTTCATGATTCCTAATTCTAAGTTTAAATGTGCCGCATTGTGAATTAGATTGAAGGTTCTAGAAGGTCCGGTGATTTGAGATAGAAATTAAGGAAAAATCCCGATTCAAGGTATGTATGGTTAACTTTAACCTTTGTAGAATCCTTTTGTTGGGTCCGAACATACGGTATGTGTACCTTGTTTTAAAATATGTGAATTGGTTGTTCAAATGTGTTGAGATATAAGATTCTATTCTCTTATTGTCCTAGTTGACTGCCATGCTACCGTGTTATATGAGGATGTGAAAAGTGTATTGATGTGACTATTTCATTATGTACAAAGCTCGTAAATGCTAAAAGGTATCGATGTGAAAGAATGTGTAATGAATGAAAGATGGTTGATGTGCCCAAGTGTGGGAATGTATATAAAATGGCTAAAAGTCGTGGATGGAAAGTAATGAAAAAGGTATTGTGAAATGATGTAAATGAGTTGAACGATTATGGCAACACCGTGTACATGAATTACTACTTGATGAGAATTATGGTGCCTTGGGCCCAAATAAATAAATTTGTTGATATGAACTTGTGATTCCTTGAAATGATAATTCTTGTGATGTAATTGTTTGTGTTTGTTGTTATGAAATATGATTGTCAGGTGGGATCGGGTTGCGCGCCGCAACATGAAGTAATAAGCTTGATGAGGCATGAGGTAATAAGGGTGGCCGAGGTAATAAAAATGGAATGTGATCATTAACACTACTGAAATGAAAATCTATGAGCTCTTGAATATGTTGATGTTGAAAGGGGAAAAGGAGAGATTGTGCAATTCGTTTGATGTTGGGTTGTTTCTTTCCACGTGCATTGAATTATTGGTTCTGTTTCTGTCTCTTAATTGTGCACTATTGATTGTACTTGGGATGAAGTTTGTTTATACATACTAGTACTATTCCACAGTACTAACATCCCTTTTGCCGGGGGCGCTACATCTTTTTATGGATGTAGGTGGGTCCATAGCAGGTTACTCAGCTCGCCGTTAGTGGTGATTTCTCCTCATCCTTCTTCAGTTGTACTGGTGAGCCCCACTTCCTTTCGGGGCCATGTGTAGATCATGCCACCTCTTTTTGAAGTATATTATATATTGTAAGGTATAGCCGGGGCCTTGTTGCCGGCAAGTATTGTATAAACTCCTAATACTCTTAGAGGCTCCGTAGACACTATGTGGGTGTATATATATTTTGGGCAGTGGTTGTATTTGCTCGTAATCGTGGTCCGTATTGGGAAGTGTTGTATCTATTATGTATGTTTTGGGAAATCTAGGATAATAATGTAAAATGAAGAAGAATTGGATTTATTGTGGTAATCACACACTTTTAAGCTTATCTCTCTGTTTCACATAAATAATGGATGATATAAACATGGGGAAGCGTGTTGGGTAGGAAAGGCAAATCAGGTTTGCTTGATTGGGGTCACCCGGTTGAGTGCCGGTCGCGTCCCTTGATTTTGGGGCGTGACATGGATGATACAGGATAGTTATATCATAATACTTTAATAACTCAAGCCATTGCACTGCCTCAAATTGAAATCCCTCTAATTGAACAAATGATGCAAGTTGCGTTGATCAGTGTAAACCTCACAGGACACTCCATAAAGATAGTGCCTCCAAATCTTATGAGCATGAACAATTGCGGCCAACTCCAAATCATGTACAGGGTAATTCTTCTCGTAGAGCTTCAGGTGACGTGAACAATATGCAATAACTCGCCCCTCCTGCATCAATACACAACCCAAACCAACGCACGAAGCATCACAGTACATAGTATACATCCTGAACCGGAAGGCAACACTAACACTGGTGCTAAAGTCAATGTGGTCTTGAGCTTCTAGAATCTCGTCTCACAATCAACGGACCATAGGAATGGATCACCCTTCTGGGTCAATGTAGTCAAAGGTGTTACAATATATGAGAATCCCTCCACAAACCAGCGATAATAACCTGCTAACCAAAGAAGTTCCTGATCTCAGCCGCCGGAGTAGGATGAAGCCAACTCTGAACTGCCTCGATCTTCTTGGGATCTACCTTAATACCATCGCCTCACGAATGCCACAGAATCCAACCAAAACTCACACTTGGAGAACTTAGAATATAGATTCTGTCCCCGCAAGGTCTGAAGCACCACTCGCAAATATTGCTCGTGCTCCTACATGCTACGTGAGTATACCAAAATGTCATCAATGAAGACAATGACAAATGAGTCAATATAAATCATGAACACCCAGTTCATCAAATCCATAAACTCCTCCGGGGAATTAATCAAACCGAAGGACATCACTAGAAACTCATAATTTCCATATCTAGTCCGGAGAGCCATCCTCGGAACATCCGAATCCCAAATCTTCAATTGATGGTACCCCGATCTCAAGTCAATCTTAGAGAACATCCTGGAATCCTGCAACTGGTAACACAAATCATCAATACGCTTAAACGGGTACTTGTTCTTAATGGTACTTTTGTTCAAATGGCGGTAATCAATGCACATCTGCATAGTCCCATCCTTCTTCTTCACGAATAAAACTGGTACACCCTAAGGTGATACACTCGTTCTAACGAACCCCTTTTCTAGAAGCTCCTCAAGTTGATCCTTCAAATCTTTCGGAGCCATGCGATACGGTGGAATAGAGATAGACTGGGGTACCTGGAGCCAAATCAATACAAAAAATCAATATCACGATCTGGTGGCATGCCTGGAAGATCAGAAGGGAACACATCGGAGAACTCCCGAACTATGAGAACTGAATCAATCGCCAGAGTCTATATAGTAGTATCCCAAACAAAAACTAGATAAGCCAAACAGTCCTTCTCGGCCATGGGTCGAGCCTTCAGAAAAGAGATAACCTGACTAGATATAATGACAGAGAGCCCTTCTACTCCAATCTAGGTAACTCTGGCATCTCCAAGGTAACAGTCTTGGCATAGCGATCAAGGATGGCGTGATATGGAGACAACCAATCCATGATCAGGATCACCTCAAAGTCGATCATATCGAGTAACAAAATATCCGCTCGGGTCTCGTAACCACAAAAAGTAACAATGCAGGACCGATAGATCTAATCCACAACTACAGAATCGCCACTGGTGTGGACACATAAATAGAAGTACCCAAGGACTCACGAGGAACTCCAGGAAATGAGCAAATAGAGATGAAACATATGAATATGTAGACCCTGGATCAAATAGTACCAAAGCATCCCTACAGCAGACAGAAATAATACATGTGATCACGGCATCTGAGGCCACTACATATGGTCTGGCAAAAAAGCATAGAACCTAGCTGGAGAGCCATCTGACCGGACTCCACCTCTAGGACGGCCCCTACCCAATTGTTCTCCGCATCTGGGCGGCCGGATGGCTGGTGGGGAAACTGGTTCTAGAATCATAGGTTGCTGACGTTGGTGCACTTCCTTGACCTGAAGCCTAGGGCAAAACCTCCGCGCATGATAGAGATCCCCGCACTCGAAACAATCTCTCGGTACGGTGGGCTGCTAACCTGAAGTCTGACCCTGATGGACTGAATACCAACTGGAGGAACCTTGAATAGCTGGTGGACGGTAGGAACTCTCTGGCATGGCGCTGAAATAAGGTTGCACTGGAGCAATCAGAGGAGGCGGCAGTGCTGGATATGTGGGTCTTCTAGATTGACCCCTCACAAACTGACCTCTGCCCCCAGCCGGGGCACCTCTGAACTCTCCTGAATATCGAAACCATTTATCCCTCGTCGCCTGCTCTCGGCTATGCTGATGTATACTTTCGATCCTTCGATCTATCTCCACAACTAGCTCGTAAAAAGCCCCCATCTCAACTTCTCGGGCCATGGTGGCCTAAATACCAGTGTGCAAACCTGTAACAAACCTCTGCACTCTCTCTGCATCAATGGGAAGTATCATAAGTGTGCATGGCGATACAACTCAGAAAACCTCGCCTCATAGTCGGTCACTGACATCTGACCCTGTTGGAGCTGCTCGAACTGAAACCCTAACTCTTCCATCTGAGAGGGAGGAATATACCTATCTAGAAAAATACGGGTGAACCGGTCCCAAGTCATGGGAGGAGAATTTGTTGGTCTGCCGAGAAGATATGACAGCCACCACCTACAGGCCCTGCTCTCCAGCTAGAAAGTAGTAAAATCTACCCCATGGGACTCCAATATCCTCATGTTGTGCAGTTTGTCCCTGTACCAATCTATAAAGACCTAGGGGTCCTCATGTCACTCACCTCCAAAGACAGGAGGATGAAGCCTAGTCCATCTGTCCAATAGCTTCTGCGGCTCGCCAGCCATAGCTGGTCTGGGATCAAGTATAACTATCGCTACTAGCTGGGCTTCGCCCCCGGGTAGTGCCCCCGGGGTCTGATATACGGCAGCTCCATGCCGAGGAGCCTGAGCGGTAGGGGTCTGTACTCCCCATCCCGCCTAAGATGTGGCTGGGTCTGCTGGAAATAAACCAGCCTGAGTCATGGAATCCATGAACCACAGCATACGGCCCATGAACTCTTGGAATCCCGGTGCAGACATGAAATCCATCAGGGCTGGCTCTGCTGCAGGCACCTCGACCTGCTCCTCAATAATAGGATCCTCTACTAGATACACTAGTGGAATAAATGGAGCAACTCTAGGATTCCCTCGTCCTCTACCACGAGCTGGAGCCCTCCCTCGACTTCTGCCTCGGCCTCTAGCAACAAGGGGAGCAGTTCCTCCATGATCGGGTACACCCGTCGCGTGCGTTCTCACCATCTGTGAGGGAATAAGAGAAAGATACTTATCACAACAACAACTACAGGATAGGAGATGAAGAAAGAGTAGTTTCCTAACACCATATAGCCTCTCTAAGATAAGTGTGGACGTCTCTGCACCCATCCTCAAGACTATTAGGCCTGCTCATAACTTGTGAGACCTACATGAACCTAGTGCTCTGATACCATGTTGTCACGGCCCAATTTCTCCTATAGGCCATGATGGCGCCCATCGTCGCCGCTAGGCAAGTCAACGGTGAACTAACTACGTGAGTACTCCTTTTAATATGTTTCCAAGTAATTAAACTTTCATTTATTAATAGATTTAAGAAGTAGAAAGTTTAATAAATGAAACAAAAGCAATTGAGTGCAATCATAGATATATATGAGTACTCCAAAACAATAGTCTACTATAATGTGTGTCAAGACCCGGTGTCACAAGTGTATGAGCACTAGTAGAATATATAAAACTTTAACTACTGTTTGAAATAAAACAGACAAAAAAATAAGTACAAAAGAGAGGCTCTAAGTGCTGCAGGACGGCTCAGGAAGCAGTTCACCACTAAACCTCAGGGTATCGGGGATGCGCGCCAGTGTGACCGCCAGATGCACCTGCCTCTGATCCTGCACGGTTAGTGCTGAAGTGTAACGTGAGTACATAAACAACATGTACTCAGTAAGTATCAAGTATAACCTCGAATAAATAGTGATGAGGGGTCGATTTCGACACTTACTGTGGGCTAACAGTAAAGAAATATAGAAGTTCTAAATAAGCATGGGTTATGTAAATAACAATAACTCAAACAAGCAGGAAGTAAATAATTCTTTCACACATGGTAAGTCCCAAATAAATTTGTCTTATATAATTTTAACCTCTCAAGCCATGAAATAATACCAAATATAATCAAACTCTGAGTATTATCATGCACGATTATGCCAAGGTCGTATGGCCCGATCCAGAATAACGTGTACACTGCCGAAGGTCGTGCGGCACATACCATAGATGCATCTATAAATTGCCGAGGCGTTCGACCCGCTTCAAAAAAAGAGAGGATACATATGAACATCCGATTTAAAAGTTATTACAAGGCTAATACGCAAAGAAACTCAATTTCTTTTAACGGTCAAGTAACCCGCCAACTCAAGTAAGTGAAATTCGGTCTTTTATAATTCCTTTTCAAGTTCCAATATGATTTAGGCACTAAAATTAACAAGTAGGGTTCCAACTTTACAAGTATTTCATGTTTCGGGTCCTAAACCACCCGTACATAAGCATAATCAGTAGCTACGCATGGACTCTCGTCACCTCATGCGTGCGTTGCCCCTATAATTAGAAGCAAAATATTAATTTAAATCACCTATGGGATAAAATCCCTCTTACAAGATTAGGCAAGAGACTTACCTTGTCTCAAAGCTCGCTTTCTATCCTCAAATTCATTCTAAAGCCTCAACTAGGTGTCGAAAAATCTGAAACCAGTCATATGTGTTATAAATTAATCAATACATGTCAAAAGTTCATAGTTTAACCATTAGAGTAATTACCCAACTCCAATTTGAAGATTTTTAAAATTCACCCCGGACCCATGTGCCCGATTCAAAAAAATTTTGAAGAAAGTTGTTACCCATAACCTCACGAACTCAAGTATAAAATTTTCGCTCAATCCCATAACCATTTTCGTGGATAAATCTCATTTTTGTCAAAACCTAGGATTATTCATCTAAACCCATAATTTTTACAAATTTACATGTTAAAATCTACCAATAATCTATATATTTAACTTACACCGGCTAGGAATTACTTACCTCAAATAGCTAGATGGAAATCTCTCTCTAGGAAGGTCCAAAATTTACCCAAGAAGTGAAATAAATGAACCAAAAATGACCTAAGTCCGAAATAAATGGATCTCACTGCCTCTAGGACTTTCCCATCTGCGGTCGATGGGCCGCATCTGCGGAAGGTTCATTGCACATGCGGTCCTCTCTTGGCTGGCCTAAATCAGCATCTGTGGAAGAATGGCTCGCTTCTACGGTCCTTGACTGCTTCTACGGTCACGCATCTGTGCCCACCGCGTCCGCATCTGCAATTTCTGGGCTCCCTATGCTGGGCTACTTCTGCGGATGCTGGCTCGCTTCTGGGAGCTCGTACCTGCGGCTGGCCCTCCACAGGTGCGATTGCACCAGAAGTTGAATGCTTCTGCTGATCACCCAAGGCCAAACGACTTCCGCGTATCGTCTGAATAGCATCGGGGGCCCCCGAAGCCCCGTCCAAAATACTAACAAGTTTGTAAACATAAAATGGACTCACTTGCACCCTCGGAACGCGGAAAACAACATTAAAACTAAGAATCGCAACCCAAAAGCAATAAGATCAATTTATGAACTTCAAATTCTTCCAACTTACTCCGAACGCGCCAATTCATACTTAAACTACTCGGAATGACACCAAATTTTGTGTGCAAGTGTAAATCACCATACAGAACTATTCTTACGCTCGGAATCCCAAACGGACATCGATAACACCGAAACCCACTCCAAACCAAATTTAAAGAACTTTAAAACCTTCAATATGCCGACTTTTAACTTTAAACGCTCTCGGGTCATTCAAAACTCGATCCGAACGTAAGCCCAAGTCCAAAATCATCATACGAACCTATTGAAATCGTCAAATCCCGGTTCCGAGGTCGTTTACTCAAAATGTTGACCCAAGTCAAACTTAGCCCTTTTTAGCCAATAAGGAACCGAGTGTTCTGATTTCAATCCGAACCCGTCCAAACCCGAACCAATTGTCCCCGCATGTCATTAAATAGTAAAAGCACATACGGGAAGTCTTATTTAGGGGAACGGGGATTTAGAAAGCAAAACAACCGGTTGGGTCGTTACATGTTTCGTTCTTCCATCCTTTTTTCTTTTATTCTCTTTCTCTTATTTTCTTCATCTTTGTATTTTTTCTCTTTATACAACTCCATTTTTTTATTTATTTAAATTATAAAATTAAATTTCTTCTGTTCTTTGTTTCTACATCTCAAAATTTTATTTTAATATGACTTAATTATTATTATAATCCATTTAATGCTATTTTTTCCTTGATAAAATAAATGACCAAATATTTTTCCTCAATGTAATTCAATATTACTTTTCCTCCACTTGTTCCCTTTTCCATTCTTTTTTTCTTATTTTCTCTTATTTTCTTCATCTTTATACTTTATCTCTTTATACTACCCCTTTTTTAATTTTATTTAAATTATAAAATTTGATTTTGCTTCTTTTTGTTTTTTGACATCTCAAATTTTTTATTTGAATATGATTTTAATTTTATTTTAATCCATCTACTGTTATTTTTTCTTTCATTTCAAATATATGACTCAATATTCTTTATTTGATTATCATATATTTATTTATGTATCAAGAATCTTATAAAGCGAATAGAATTAATTTTAAATGGGTTGATCCGAACCGAATTAAACAGCGCGAATCACCTAAATATACGCACTATTTAAACTCATCCACTACTGATAAGTTTACATTAAATATAGTGGCACCCATAATCATTAAATCCTGGATTCGTCTCTATCCGCTGCTTATAATAATCCATTAGATATAAACCAGAAAAAGAAAAAGATCTCGGTGACAGCGAAACCATATATACTTGTTTGATCTTATATCTATTTTTAAGTATTTATTGTATGATATACATGAAAAACGACATTTCTCCACTTTATTTAAGTTGTCACGCTTAAGAAGAGGTGACCTGGTAAATTAGGATCGCAAACGTTGGATACTGTTGCCTTTTCAAGAAAACATATTGTTAATTTCATTATTTAGCAAAGAGTTCAGATCGACTACATATATTGAACACCTTTTGTCAGGAAATTTTCTTTTTTTTTTAAAATTTGAATATTCTTAAAAAAAATTTTGGCTTCGCCACTGCTCGTGAGTAGACAAAACAAATGCTTGAGCACGAAATGATTCCCTCCGTTTCAATTTATACAACATACATTAAATCGGCACTGAACATAAGGAAAAAAAATTGAAATTTGTGGTATTTAAAGCTTAAAGGATACTAAATTTTTGCGGGGCCATAATTTTATATGTATGAGCATAAAAATTTCTCAAAAAAGGTAAAATACATAAAATAGAAAGTTTAAAGTCAAATTATTTTTAAATTTAAAAATATTATTTTTTTGAAACAAACTAATAAAGAAAATATATCATATAAATTAAAAAAAAATATATATATATATATATATATTGTCTGTTTCTTCTCTGACTTTCGTAGCGCAAAAGATAATATATATTTCAAGGTACCGTATCTACTTGTTAGGCAAATCCATTTCTTTATTATGTCCTCGATACTGATGATGGTTGCACAAGCTCTTGGAAAAAATCTCTTTCTTTTTTCTTCAGCAATCTGCTCTAATTTATTTTTTAATCAGCTAGACGTCGTGTAAGTTAATACTTGCACATCTCCATTAATACTCTTGGTTGGATGATGAATACAACAGTAACAATATCTCTCAATTCCAAGAATTAAAATAGAAGCTAAATTTATAAATTTTATGCCATTACTTTTTAAGTCCGTCTCAATCCAATATTCTAAAATAGATAATATATAAAACTAATAGTTAGAGTAAATGATTGCTTAATTGGCTCAATATTTGTATCACAGCAAAAAAGAAAAAAAGGTTTTAGCCGCGTTAAAACACGGCTAATTTTCGAAAAAAACGTAGGTAACACGTTACCACGGTAGGGTAGTCACAGAATCAGGCTTAATTCACGCGTCGCAAATACGTTAGCCATATTATGGAATAATATGAAATAAAGTGTTATGAAATAATATGAAATAAACTAAAACAAGAGGAATTTAGAGAGAGATAATATGATTTTTACAAATGAGTAGAGAAGTCTCTTATTTACAAAAAAGTTGCTTGGTGACCAAGTAACTAGTTTTGGTGGCCAAGTAACAAATCTTTTGTGACCAAGTAACTAGACTAATTTATGACTAACTAACTTGCTCCCAAGTAATTTCATAATACATGAACATTCACTTTTAGTATTATTTATAACACTCTCCGTTGAATGTTCATTAGTAGATAATATGATTCGTTAGGACCTTACTAGGAAAAATTCAATGAATGAAAAAGAGTACACATATTTAATAATGTGGTTTTTGGTTGTCTCGTTAAAACCTTGCAAGGAAAATCTTGCTGGACAAAATCTTGTAAGGGAAAAAGAGTACAACGCGTATTAACACTCACTGATGAGAGCATCAATTTACATCTTTTGAGCATTTGCATCCAAATCTTGTACAGTAGCTTCTTAAAGGTTGATGTTGGTAGAGATTTGGTGAACAAATCGGTCATATTATCACTTGAACGAATATGTTGCACATTAATATCACCATTCTTTTGAAGATCGTTTATGAAAATTAATTTTGGTGAAATGTTCTTTTTCCTCTCTCCTTTTATGAATCCTTTCTTCAATTGGGCTATGCATACCGCATTTTTTTCATACAAAATCGTGGATATTTTGCCACACTTTAAACCATATTTTTCTCAAATAAAATGTATTATAACTGTGAGCACCTAATTTTTGACCATATTTAAAAAATTTACCACTTCTAGTATATAAGTAATTCTAAGTTTAATTTACATGTTTAAACTTTGTTTTACCCTTTTATAAGTTTTATTTAAGGAAATTGAAAATGATTATTCGAAAAAAAAAAAGTCACATTTTTAGTATAAGATTTATTTTCATTTACAAAGGAAGATGATTTGGTTTTTCAGATTGGGCCAAATGTTAAACGAACCAATTACTCCTCCCTCTCCTTTACTTTGTCAAAAATCCAAGCTCACTCTCTATTTTTAGACAGCACACCTTCACTAAAGGGGGAGCTGAAAACACACACAAGAAAGGATCTGGGAACGAAAAAGGGCAAAAAAAAAAAAGGAGGGGGGAAAGGCTGTGCAACAGCTTAAGGGAAACGAGAGAGACAGAGGAGAGGGAAAGATCACAAGACTTTCGATTCTTCTTCTTCTTCATCCTTTTTTTCCTCCACCTAAAAGTTGCCATGGAAATGTAACCCCGGTAGCTTTCAACTACCCAAAAAAGACCCTTTCCCTTCATTAGAATTCAGTGAAGTCCAGCCTTCAAACTTCATTAAACGAGAGAGAGCAGCAGCCGCCGAAACAGCTGCAAAACAGCAAAAAATTACTGCCAAAAACAGATCCGAAACCAGCTCAAAAATAGTACCAAATATTCCCAAAATTAGCTCGAAAAAGCAGTCCATATCCACCCAAAACGAGCTGAAATACTACACCGAAATCCAGCCGAGTTGCCGGTAAAGTTTCCGGTGACAACGATCGTCCATTTGAGCTAGGGGTCAAGAGGTTCGTTAGCAGGTTTCGGTTCGAGGTTGTCAAGCTTCGGTCAAGTTGCTCGTCTGTGGCCTAGTTCAATTTTGAATTGTGAAGTTGTGAAACATTGAAAGTTCATGTTCATATTTTTAGGTTCATTTCTTGTCTCAACCTTGATTAATGTTGATTTGGTGTTCAAAGACTATCGATTTGATGCTTGAATGAAATACAATTCTTGGCTCATGATAATACTTTGTCTCTATGCTTGCCTAATGTTCATTTTTGGCTATTTATGTGTTAAAGGTAGTTTTATGATTAATAGTTATTGTGACTTAAGAATATCTCAAAGATCTTTGCTTGAAACTTAGTTTCATATTAGCTGTTTTTTCTCTTGGTTACCTCATCATGTTAGACTAGTATTGGATTGTCGGATTTGCAAGAGATAAATAATTATGAATATCATGGCGTGCTTTAGACACGATTAATAATAAATTATTATGATTATGTGTACGGTTCTCGTGGCATAGTCACGATTCATAAATCTCATTCGGGCGTGCATTTTATGTGATCCGCCCATAACTTCGATTAGTAATAAAAATAAACATGTCGTAAATCGCGGGTGCATTTCATGTTTTGCGGTTTGTAACGTGTACCAAAACAACAAGTGTACGACATCGTAACTTGTTCCAGAAATAATTCCATAAATAATTAAAAGCGGTCAGAAAGAAAAAATGCACAGTAGGTTTCAAATATTTATAAATCAGATAATTAGTCCAATTATTAATAGGTAAAAGACCGTGCTAAAACCACGAAATCTGGGAGTGCCTCACACCTTCTCCCGAGTTTAGAGAATTCTTTACCCGGTCTTCTAGTTTTCGCAGACTTTAAAACAGAGTCAAATTTTCTCGATTTGGGATTTAAAATAAACCGGTGACTTGGGACACCATAAATTATTCCAAGTGGCGACTCTGAGATAAATAAATAATCTCATTTCGAATAATGACACTTAAATTGGAAAAACTCTCTATCTCCCTGCGGGAAAAGGAGGTATGACAGCTCTGGTGACTTTGCTGGGGACCGAATCCAGAATCTCTGGTTCAGGGTTCAAGAATTCGAGCTTAGAATAACTATTATGCTTGGCTTTCAGGATTGTCTGATTTTTACATGTTTGAGCCTAATGTGCTAAATGCCGCTTTTTACCACTTTGATATTGTGTGAACTGTATATAAACTGCTACAAAACATTTCTTCTCTGTGAGTCTTCTAAATCTTCTGAGAAGCGTGCGCTTCGCAGGGCTTCTTTTCTGTTAGAGTCATAGCCTAATTTTAGAACGAGGTTTGGACAAATTGCAAAGCCGGTGAAACTTCTGTATTTCCGGTACGCTGCCCCCCCCCCCCCTCCCCCCCCCTCATCCGGCTCAAGTTGTCCGCTCGGGTAAGCTAGGTCTGGAACAATATACCCCAGGGTTCAAACCTAGAATGACATAGCATCATGACGAATCTCTAGTAGGAATGTTGTATCTGCATCACGTGCATTTGACTTTGGGCACTGTAAGGCGATGGTAAGTAAAGATAAATAAATGAGAGAGGCTTGTCGGTGAAAACCCCTAGGGGCACCACTAGTCGAAAGTGAGTCATGAAGCTGATGCAAATAATTAGTATAGACAAGTCCGACTTCAAAGATCATAGGAATGGTAAAAGAAAAAATTAGACCGGTTTGATAGATCAGGCCATTGAGTCCAAAATATATGTCATGATCATTAAGGCTAGTCGAAGAAAAAAAAAGAAAAAAAAACTCTTCCTTCTGTCCTTCCCGACAGGGGCATTTCTTGTTAATATTGTTTCTTTGCATCATTGCGTCCTTCACTCTGAGTCAGTCCTTCTCAAAATAAGCAAGAAAAGATTTCAAAATCTGCTACCACCTTTTCAGTTTCACAAAGTAAATTTGGCCAGCACGGTCAGTGATTACAGTCAACATGCCTTTGAGAATTCATGCAAAGACTTTCCCCCCAGAAGACTCTTGTCAGCCTACTTGGCTAAAGCAAGCAAAGATAACCTTAAGGTTAATCAGGGACTCTCTGTACTGAATAGAGACTATGAAGTGTGCACATCATGCAAAAGGCGCATACCTAGTTGCGACTCTCTCTGACAAACAACTTTGAAAAGTCGCATACCTAGTTACGACTCTTAAGATAGAAAACCTAGTCTGATAAATTTTCTCGTAGGACAGAAATCTTAGTCTGATGAATCTTTATCCTAAGATAACAAAAAAGGGACCTAGTCTGATGAATTTTCTCCTAGGATAGAAATCTTAGTCTGATGAATCTTTCTCCTAAGATAACACAAAAAAAATAAGAAGTCCTATTCTGATGAATTTTCTCCTAGGATAGAAATCTTATCTGATGAATCTTTCTCCTAAGATAACAAAAAAAGGACCTAGTCAGATGAATTTTCTCCTAGGATCAAAATCTTAGTCTGACGAATCTTTTTCCTAAGATACCAAAAAAAAAAGACCTAGTCTGATGAACTTTCTCCTAGGATCAAAATCTTAGTCTGACGAATCTTTTTCCTAAGATACCAAAAAAAAGACCTAGTCTGATGAACTTTCTCCTAGGATCAAAATCTTAGTCTGACGAATCTTTTTCCTAAGATACCAAAAAAAAGACCTAGTCTGATGAACTTTCTCCTAGGATCAAAATCTTAGTCTGACGAATCTTTTTCCTAAGATACCAAAAAAAAGACCTAGTCTGATGAACTTTCTCCTAGGATCAAAATCTTAGTCTGACGAATCTTTTTCCTAAGATACCAAAAAAAAGACCTAGTCTGATGAACTTTCTCCTAGGATCAAAATCTTAGTCTGATGAATCTTTCTCCTAAGATAACAAAAAAAAAGACCTAGTCTGATAAATTTTCTCCTAGGATTGAAATCTTAGTCTGATGAATCTTTCTCCTAAGATACCAAAAGAAAAACTAGTCTGATAAACTTTCTCCTAAGATAAATGTCGTAGTCTAATGAACTTTTCTCCTAAGATAAGAAAACCTAGTCTGATGAATTTTTTCTTAGGATAATAATCTTTAAAAAAAAAGGGAAGTCTGGATTTTTTTAAAAAGAAAAGAAAAAAGAGAGTCAATTTTCAGTTTTCTTAAATTATCAATCTTTAGTTTTCTTGAAATCAGGGGTCCCGCCTGGAGAATAGGGTCAGTTTTTACTTTAGTCAAGCTTAATTTATAGTTTTTCGCAAGCTCAATCTCAAATCTAGGAGACGCACTTCATAGTCTGGGTCTTTCAGGATATACTTTTAGGAGACGCACTTCCTAAATTGAGATTCCACCCTAGGAGACGCACTTCCTAATGTGATTCATTCAAGTTTCACCCCTAGGAGATGCACTTCTTGGTTTGGACCATTCAAGTTTCATCCCTAGGAGACGCACATCCTAGTCGAGTCTTTAATTTTACTCTCATCATTGCATCCTTCATCAATAGCATAGGTGATTTATAGTTCTGCTAACAACTCACAAATCTTCCTAGTGCAAACTGGGGAAGAAAAGTTTTCTTTGTTTTGTCTGTTTTGCTATAGTAGCAGGCGCCCACCTGGAGAACGAGGGAAGTTATTTCAGAATTCAATTCAAGTTAGAAGTAGCAGAAGCTCGCCTCAGAAATGCAAGTCGACAGTACGAGATGACCAAAGAAGAAGTCTCAATATAGAAGGAAAAAAAAAACAAAAAAACAACAAAAACAACGAAAAAACAAACAAAAAAAAAGTGAGTCCAAAATGCAGAAGCAGATGAAAGACGTGAACTGCTCAAGATATAGCTGAAGTCACGAACACTACATTACCCATTTTGATCAGAAGAAGCCTTAGAAGAATGAACTAATACCTGCAGCTGGCAAACATCAAGGTTCAAATCAGAGTATGTATGAAGAACCATTCAAGACCCAAGATCAAGTTTCAGAAGACTTATAGATATAAATCTTGTAACTCATAGATGATAGGTTTGTTTAGTTCCTTTAAATTTTGATTTTGATGTAATAACAGGACCACGGACCGGAGCCTCGACAGAACCTCACTCGACTCTCGAACTCATCATTCAATTATCCTTCTTGAACTACACACGACCTGATTCCCTTATAACCCGGGTTATGTAGGTTGTCCAAAACCAGTATTCGGTTGCACCTTTTTCTTTTATTTTTTTCCTCTTTTGAATAACGATATGGTCAAAAATTAGTAACACGACTCACTTTGTCTTTGTCTGAAAACTCTTCATGTTTCCAAGAAAAGAGGGGCAGCTGTGAGCCCCTAATTTTTGACCATATTTAAAAAATTTACCACTTTTAGTATGTAAATAATTCTAAGTTTAATTTATACGTTTAAACTTTGTTTTACCCTTTTATAGGTTTGATTTAAGGAAATTGAAAATGATTATTAAAAAAAAATAGTCACATTTTTAGTATAAGTTTTATCTTCATTTACAAAGGAAGAGGATTTGGTTTTTGAGATTGGGCCAAATGTTAAGCAGCCCAATTACTCCTCCTGAACCTACCTAGCCCAGACCCCCTCATTTATTTTGTCAAAAATCCAAACTCACTCTCTATTTTTAGACCTAGCATACCTTCACTATAGGAGAAGCTGAAAACACACACACAAGAGAGGATCTGGGAACGAAAAAGGGCCCAAAAAAAAAGGGAAAAAGTTGATGGATTATTATACGCAGCAGAAGCAGTCCCAGTATCAAAACCACATGTAATCTAGACAACTAACATAAACGGGCTTTCAAGGGTTACCTCTTGAAGCGTGAACACATCTGTTTTTCGCGTGAGTCTTCAATTCCATAACTTCTCAATAGAATCTCCACCACCCGCACAATCGTGATCCTCGAACGTTCCACGGTCTTCTACTCTGTTACCCAAATAATACCCGGAAATGGCAATTTCGTGTGGGCGAAATTTCTATGAAAATATGCTGAAAATTTCGGCCACCATGGCTGAAAATTTCGGCCATCTATCTATTTCTTTTCTTGGTGGAAAACCTTATGTATTTATAACACAAGTTTTAATGTTTAAAATCCTTTTCCAAAACCTATTGGATTTTCTTTTCTACCAGAAAAAGGATTCCTTTATTTCATATTATTTAGGCACAGTAGGGACCACAAAATTTAATTAACAAGGCTCCGATTATGGAATTAATTTCTAATTTTTGAAATTAATATTTACCATAATTAATTGTGAATTATTCCACTAAAAATTCGTAATTGCACTCCTTATTCAATTTCAAAATTCATCCATTAAATCTTATTTAAATCCACATGTTAAGATTCGGATACTAATCAATTAAATTAAATTACTGATAATTTAATTTATTGATTATTTCCTTTAAACTTTCGCTTAACTTATTTAATGTGTCGGATACAAAATCCACCGGCCGGGTTTACACATGAAAACTTATAAGCTTTCATAAAGGTGCATCATCAATCTCTAAACCGAGACATGGATTCCATCAACTAACTATTACTTCGCCAATATGCATTATTATTATCTAATTTACCAGGTATGTTGACCCGCGAAAGAATCTCGTCTTTTAATAAATCAAAACAATAATAATATACACAACTAATAATAATTATATCAAGATTAAGAGTATAAGTACATTTAATGGCTAGAGAGTTTATTTTATTAAGTCAGTATAAAATACTTATCTCTACTTGGTCCGTTCAATACATACAAAATGTACTAGCACAAGAAGTTGGAATTAAACCATTCCCATAATCAAGATAAATTATATGTAATATTGTGCTACAATCATCCATGATGGTTTGTCCAATTCCATCATTAGATTGTGAACTCAAACTTTATACTTATAAGAATCGATGATTTAATCTTCCGTGTATAAGCTAAACTCTATACACTAAATCATCTACTATACAAGTAAAGGACATAGACGAATATATGATCTATTTAAATTTTATTAAAATTGAATAAACAATTATTCCATAATAAATACTATATCCAAACCAAACTCATGGTTAATAGTATATATCCCAAAACTTTCGATTCTTCTTCTTCTTCGTCCTTTTTTCCTCCGCCTAAAAGTTGCCATGGAAATGTAACCCCAGTAGCTTTCAACTACCCAAAAACAGACCCTTTCCCTTCATTAGAATTTAACAAACTCCAGCCTTCAAACTCCATTAAACGAGAGAGAGCAGCAGCCGCCGAAACAGCAGCAAAATCAGCTGCGAAACAGCAAAAAGTGCTGCTAAAAACAGATCCGAAACCAGCTCAAAAACAGTACCAAATATTCCCAAAATTAGCTTGAAAAAGCAGTCCATATCCACCCAAAACGAGCTGAAATACTACACCGAAATCCAGCCGAGTTGCCGGTAAAGTTTCCGGTGACAACCGTCGTCCATTTGAGCCGTGGGTCAAGAGGTTCGTTAGCAGGTTTCGGTTCGAGGTTGTCAAGCTTCGGTCAAGTTGCTCGTCTGGGCCTAGTTCAATTTTGAATTGTGAAGTTGTGAAACATTGAAAGTTCAGGTTCCTATTTTTAGGTTCATTTCTTGTCTCAACCTTGATTAATGTTGATTTGGTGTTCAAATGCTATGGATTTGATGCTCGAATGAAATATAATTCTTGGCTCATGATAATATTTTGTCTCTATGCTTGCCTACTGTTCATTTTTTGGCTATGTATGTGTTAAGGTAGTTTTATGATTAATAGTTATTGTGACTTAAGAATAGCTCAAAGATCTTTGCTTGAAACTTAGTTTCATATTAGTTATTGCTTCTCTTGGTTACCTGATCATTTTAGACTAGTATTGGATTGTCGGATTTGCAAGAGGTAAATAATTTATGAACATCGTAGTTTGCTTTAGGCGCGATTAATAATAATTTATTGTGATTATGGGTACAGTTCATGTGGCATGGTCACGATTCGTAAATCCGATTTGCATTTCATGTGACCCGATCATAACTTTGATTAATAATAAAAATAAACATGTCATAAATTGCGGGTACATTTTATGTGGTATGGTTTGCAACGTGTACCAAAACAACAAGTGTACGACATCATAACTTGTTCCAGAAATAATTTCATAAATAATTAAAAGCGGTTAAAAAGTAAAAATGCACACTAGGTTTCAAATATGTATAAATCCGATAATTAGTCCAATTATTAATAGTTAAGAGACCCTGTTAAAACTACGGAATCTGAGAGTGCCTTACACCTTCTACCGGTTTAACAGAATTCCTTACCTGGTTTTCTGATTTTCGCAGATTTTAAACAGAGTCAAATTTCCTCGATTTGGGATTTAAAATAAACCGGTGACTTGGGCCACCAGAAATTATTCCAAGTGACGACTTTGAGATAAATAAATAATCTCATTTCGAATAATGTCACTTAAATTGGAAAACTCTCTATCCCCCTCGAAAAAAAGGAGGTGTGACAATTACCACACACATTCTTGACTTGCTTCATGAATAATTATTATCGTAGCATGATTGGATGAAGTAGCCACGATTGATTGCTTAGTCGATCGCCAAGATATGGCAGTTCCTTCACATGTAAATACGTAACCTGTTTGAGATCGAGCCTTGTGTGGGTCAGATAAATACCCAGTATCGGCATAAACAACAAGATCGATACTACAATTATTTTAATTAAACTAACCCATATCGATAGTCCCTTTTAGATACCGCAATATGGTTTGATTCTATTTCAATATCTTTGTGTAGGAGTAAAGCTATATTTTGCTAATACATTAACTGAAAAAGTTATGTCCGGCCTTATAGTATTAGCAAGATACATTAGTGCACCAATTGCATTAAGATATGGTACTTCAGGACCAATAAGCTCTTCATTCTTTTTTTTGAGGTCGGAACGGATCCTTATTCACATCAAGTGATCGAACAACCATCGGAGTACAAAATGGATGTGCTCCATCCATATAAAATCGTTTCAATACCTTTTTCTATATAGGCAGATTGATGAACGAAAATCTCGTTCGCAAAATGTTTAATTTTTAAACCGAGACATAATTTTGTCTTTTCGAGATCTTTTATCTTGAATTTCTTCTTTAAATAATCAATTTCCTTTTGGATATCTGTAGGAATTCCAATAAAGTTTATATCATCAACATACGACAAGTACAACAAATTTCGATATTTCTTTTTATAAAAACACATGGAGAAATGGCATAATTTATAAAACCTTCCTTAATAAATATTCACTAAGGAGATTATACCACATTCGTCCTGATTGCTTTAGACCATACAAAGATCTTTGAAATTTGATTGAAAATATTTTTCTGGACATTGAATTATGTGAGTCGGGTATTTTAAATCCTTCAGGAATTTTTATGTATATCTCATTATCAAGTGAGCCATAAAGGTAGACAGTAATCACATATATTAAATGTATGTCAAGCTTTTCAAGGATAACAAAACAAATGAGATAACGAAACGTTATTGCATCCATAACATGTGAATATGTCTCTTCATAATCGACTCTAGGCCTTTGTGAAAATCATTGTGCAACAAAGCGTACCTTATATCTTTTTAAATCATTTTTATCATTCCTCTTATGTAAGAAAAGCCCATTTATAGACAACCGTCTTACCACCATTAGGTGTTTGGACTACAAGCTCAAAAAATTTACGCTTCGCAAGTGAATTCAACTCTGATTGAATTGTTTCTTGCCATTTTAGCCAATCACGTTTTTGTCGACATTCTCCAACATATTGAGGTTTAAGATCCTCACTATCTTATATAATTTTAGATGCAACATTATATACAAAAACATAATCCACCACTATATCCAATCAATTCAAATTCGTCTCAATATCGATTGAATTTATTGGTAGTTTCTTATTTTCTTGAGTCTCGGGCTCAGTGATTTCCTCATGAATCTCAGGATTGGTTATATCATAGATTTATTTCGGCTCTATCCTTTATTAAGAACAATCTATATGTGACACTTTCACGACAAAATACCAAAAAATTTTGATACTAGAGTCCCCTAGGAAATTAAGCCAATGCTTTGAACTTATCTTCTCTGGATGGAAGGGGTGACCGGGATAAGTGATATGCGAAAAGAAATATGATTTACACGTCCGCTTCCAGGACGTCACGCTCATGTGTCTCCTGACTGTAATGGTTGGGCTTGGCTCTGCTCGTCGATTGTGCTGCGTGAGCCTCCAGATGCCTCCAATCAAGCGAAGGCTTTCGGAGAAATCGTTGTGTGTCCTTCCCATGCTCCGTGACAACGGCGGTACCCCTAAACAAAGGGGCCAGTCTTCGTCGTGTCGGGGTATCCCGATCCGGATGCCACGAAAATTTAGGGAAAGCCTCTTTTGTTAAAAGACTTTCTTGTGAGACTTTTTTGTAGTGTCATATTGAACATTTATTTTTATTTTTCTAGGATTTTGATTCATAGAACCTAATGGTCTGCCACGCTTTATGAGTGTTTTTGACTCATTAGCTATCACACTAGAATATTTTCCAACAGAAACATCAATCCAGATTAAAATACTCCCTGTAGGAATATGTGATTTTATTATCCTTTTCAAATCCGTAAACGCATTTGCATTTGATTTGTTATTTTCTGCAAATGAATAGTCTTTTGCAACTCTTTTTCAAAAATAGAGGCACGTTTATCAAGATGACACAACAATGAATTTTTTCACAAAATTTTCCGTTTGGTTTCACCATTTTCTCCCCCTAATTTTGGAAAAAACGTCTCATCGAATCGACAATATGCAAATCAAGTAGTGAACAAATCTCCCGTTAATGTTTTGAGGTAAAGAATAATGGAGGGCGATTCAAACCCAATATATATGCCTAACCTTATTTGGGACCCATCCTGGTGCGATATGGTTGTACTACAGGCAAATATATTGCACATCCAAAAATTATGGATATATTATGTTTATGACCCAAAACTAATTGCAGCGGGGAATATTTATGATAATTTGTCAGATCTAAGACGAACTAGCATTGTTGCATGCAAAATGGCGTGACCCCAAATAGAAGTGGGCAACCTCATTTTCATGAGTAACGGTCTTGCTATCAATTGCAGACGTTTAATCCAAGACTCTGCAAGGCCATTTTGAGTGTGAACATAAGCTACATGATGTTCTACTTTTATCCCAATTGATAAGCAATAATCATTAAATACTTGGGATAAAAATCAACAACATTATCAAGTCGAATAGACTTAATTGGATTATCGGAGAACTGGGCCCATAATTGAATTATTTGTTCCATTAATTTTACAAATGTCAGGTTGCGAGATGGCAATAGGCACACATGATAACATCAAGAAGATGCATCTATTAAGACCGTAAAATATCTAAATGACCCACTAGGTGGGTGAATAGGTCCACAAATATCTCCTTGTATATGTTCCAAAAACGCAGACTCAATCCTAACCTTTGTTGGTGATGGTCTAGTAATTAATTTGTCTTGATAACAATAAGTGGAAAAAAATTCATTATTCAAAAGAACCTTTAAATTCCGTAATGGATACTCATTTGCGTTTTCTATAATTCGTCTCATCATAATTGATTCAGGACGTCTCAATCGATCATGCCAAATTACAAAAATATTGGAATCAGTAACCATTTGGTTTACAATAGAATGTGCCTCGATTGCACTCATTCTTATCCAATACAGGCCACAAGACAAAGATGAAAACTTCTCAATAGCCCTTTTCTAGCTAGAGATATTCTTGGGAACGATGAGATATTCAAGGTTATTCTCATCTATTGTCTCAATATGATATCTATTTCAGCGAATATCTTTAAAACTCAACAAGTTCCTCCTGGACTTGGAGGAGTGTATTACATTATCTATGATAAGTATTGTTCCCCTAGGCAGAGTTATAGTAGCTCTTCGAGAGCCTTAAATTAAATTACTACTGCCAAAAATTGGAGTAACATCTGACTTACACATACTTAAATGAGAGAAAATTTCTTCTCTTTGAATATTATATGTGTCGTACATGAATCAATTAAACAAATATTTTTACAATTGAACTTTGATCCAAGTGTACTTTGTGAGATATCCATATTTTCTTCACATAATTTGACATACAAAAAGAAATATACGAATAAACATTAGTATTTTCAGAGAAAAGGGAAAAAGAAAATAAAGTTAATCCAATGACTCAATAAAGACTATTAATGCAATTTCGAGCAAACTCATTATGATACAAACAATTCGGTTTATTTTGCGGAGTACTAGTCTATCTATTACAAACGATTATACATAATTATTCTTTTATTGACTCAACAATAATCGATGAAGAAGCTGAACTCAACTATAAAATATTTTCTAATTTTCACATTAATCATGATGTACATCTTAAAACGGCCCATTATCCTTTTCTAAAAATTTCAAACATGTACATATATATTAGCTTACGGTTTAAATTAAGCAAATATTTAAGACGTAAAACTCTATATTAGGAGAATTCCAAAAAATTCCAAAGTGAAAGTGGCTTTGGGCAGTTGGCTTAGCTGAGAGAAGTGGGTGCACAATTGAACTCTTAAGAACTAACTCTTGAATAGACAGTCCTCTAGTGTCACGTTTTTGGCTGTCTCTTCGTTCGGTTGTTTCAATTTGAATTTCAAATGTTGAAATATTGTTTAAAATAAATATTAGAATTATATTTAATCAAAACAAACTGATACTATTTCATAAAATAAATAATACTAATTGATACTAATGATTATTATTCATATAAAGAAATGTGATTACATAAATTTTATTCACTAGCTACTACGAATAGGCAAAAATAAAAATCAAATTACTCAATTATCTTTAATCACGGATCCATCACCGATCAAGTAGTCTATTTTTCCATCACGGTGCTCAAAAAGGCCTGCCACATCCAAGTGGGTGATGTCAAATTCTTTGTCAGAGACAAAATTAGCTTCAGGAGCTTTATTTTTTAGCGATGCTTGATAAAGCTCAACCAAATGTCTTCGTGTATGATAAATATTTGCCCAATGCCCTTTTCCACCCCAATGATAGCATTCAATTTCTGAACACTTTGCCTTTGGCTTCTCATCTTTCCCTTTCCACTTTTGGTGGTAATTTTTCTTTGGGGGGTGATTAACACAAGAAAAATTTCTTCCTTGGCCACGACCACGAACAGGGTCACGACATTTTCTACGCTTAGCATAATAGGAATACATCTTATTCACTTCGGACAAATAGTGTAAACCTAGTGGTCGATTATCGTAATTTCTCATGAGCAACTCATTGTTTCGTTCAGCCACAAAGAGAAGAGAAATCAACTCAGAGTACTTCCTGAAACCTTTCTCTCGATACTACTGTTGCAAGACCACATTAGAGGCAGGAAATGTTATGAACATTTTTTCAAGCATTTCATGGTCAGTGATATTATCTCCACAAAGCTTCAATTTATAAGTAATTCTGAACATTGGCGAATTGTACTCAAAAACAAACTTAAAGTCTTGGAACCTTAGATGAGCCCAATCATATCGTGCTTGTGAAAGTGTGACCAACTTTAGGTTGTCATATCTTTCCTTTAAGCCTATCATGACCCAAACTGGAGGATCATGACTAGCACCCGGTCCATACTTGTTGAGCACCAACGTACATTTTATCTAACCTTCTTTATTATTTTTAAGGGCCGACGAGATTGTAACGACACGATCGGTCGTTTTGAGAGTTAGCGCCCCGATCCCCTAATAACTGCTTCTCCCATGTCTATTTGTGTTATTGGAACTTGTCGGAGCATTGAGTGGTGAAATTTGGAGTGATTTTGGACACATAGTCCTTTAATGTGAATTTTAGCTTTAGAAATCGGACCGTAGCTAGAACTATGTGAAGACGAATCCAATTCTGTCGACTCCGTTAGCTCCGTTGGGTGATTTCGGGGTTAGGAGCGAGTTCGGAATGTGTTTTCGAGGTCGGTTGTAGATTTAGACATGATTCGGCATCAGCTGTAGATTTTAGAAATTTCATAAGTTCTTAGGCTTGAACCTATGAATATTTAATAATTTTTATGTTATGAGACGTGTTTTTAAGGTTCGACCAAGTTTGAATGAGGTATTAGAGTTGATTGGTAGTTTTGGTTGAGGTCCCGGGGGCCACGGGTGTGTTTCGGGTGTTCAAGCGCGCATATTTTTGGCCTAGACTTCAGCTATTTTTCTGGTTTTTAGAGCAGCAGGTAATCATTCAGTGCATTCGCGTGTTCGGGGCCGCGATTGGCTAGAAAAAGTTTGGGCCCAGCTATTTTTGGCCAGTGCGATCGCAGCAGGGGGATCGCGACCGCATAAGGTCATTGGGCCGGGCAGGGCGAGTTTTGCTCTGTGCGTTCGCGTGGGCCTAGTTGCGAACGCATAGGGTCCAGTCCGGTGTGCTCCACGATCGCAAGTGCTACTGTGCGACCGCACAGTGTCCAGTTTAAAGGGGGTGAGGCTTACTCTATGCGATCGCATCCGTATGTCCGCGATCGCACTTCGAAATTTAGGCCTGGGCAGAATATTAAAACCCATTTCTAGGGGTTAAACCTATTTTCACCATTTTCGAATTTTGGAGCTCGGGAAGGGCGTTTTTTGAAGACTTTTGCACCTGGATAACTTGGGTAAGTGATTTCTAACCTACTTAGATCAATTTCCATGATTCCTAACTTAAATCTGGTCCTTAGAATTTGAATTTGGGTGGAAGATTTGAGAAAAATTTGATAAACTTCATAGACCAAATTATTGAGTTTTGATTGGGTTTTTGACCTCCGATTTGAGAGATTTTCATATGTTTAGACTCGTGAGTAAATGAGTGTCCGAAAAATATAATTTTTACCCGATTTCGAGACGTGGGCCCGGGGAACCTTTTGGGCGAATTCCCTAATTTCGCGTATTAGCTTCGAATTTATTAGCTATATTGATTCCTTAAAGTGTTATTTACATTATGCAATCGAATTTATTAGATTTGGGCCACCCGGAGTCGGATACTCGTGGCAAGAGCGTGGTATTGAGTTGAATAGCGTAGTCAAGGTAAGTGGCTTGCCTAACTCTGTGTTGGGGACTTCCCCTTAGGCATTTTTATACTGATTGTTGTTACTTGGACGTCGTGTACGTGAGATGAGGAGTACGTACACGGGTCATAGTTGCTAAATTTCACTTTTTCCTTCCATGGCATCACTCATTTTCATTCCTTTATTATTGTTCCCGGTCTTAACTGAGTAGTTAGTTTAAGAATAAGCATGCCCACCTGTCCTTACTTGATTTCCTCTTAATTGCTACTAGTTGCACCATGCTTAGGTAGTTTTACTGTATTATTGCATGTTGATTTTCCTGAACTGTTTAAGTAAGTCGTATCCGACATACTTTTGCATTGCATATTTAAATTGGGACTACTGACCGAGATCCGGGAGCTTTTCCCATGTACCGCATTACATATTTAAATTGGGACCACGGACTGAGATCCGGGAGCTTTTCCCCTGTACTGCGTTGCATATTTAAATTTGGACTACGGACTGAGATTCGGGAGCTTTCCCCATGTACTGCATAGTATATTTAAATTGGGACTACGGACTGAGATCTTGGAGCTTTCCCCTTGTACTGCATTGCATGTTTACTGTTGGGATATATGTTGTGTTGAGCCGAGGATTCTTTTTCTGTTATTATTTATTTCAGTTCCATTAATTCTGATTATCAATGCTTATCTATATTTCACTGTTTATATTTATAACTGTCTTATTTTAAAACTCAGTAAGGCCTCAACCTGACCTCGTCACTACTTGACTGGGGTTAGGCTTGTCACTTACTGAGTACCGAATGTGGAATACTCACGCCCTTCCTGCGCATGTTTTCCTTATGTATAGATCCAGGTACCAGTGTACCGTACAGTGGCTAGGCGTATCTCAGCAGCTGTTTAAGAGATCGCGAGGTAATTCTGTCGCGTCTGCAGGAACTCACGAGTCTCCTTCCTACTCCAGTATAGTTGTAGAAGATATATATATAAATACATTTTCCTTACTCCTTTGTATAGAGCTACAGTATTTCAAAGTTTGTGACTTTTTTATGTTCCAGATTTTGGGAAAGTAAAAGCTGTAAATGTCGAGCGGCTAAATTTTATAGTATTGCTTCTTCTTTACTATTTCTGTTATTGCTTTGTCTTATTTTCCGCAAATTTTTAAGCTTAACTAGTCGTAGAGACTAGGTGTCGTCACGAGACCGTTCAGAGGGTAACTCGGGTCGTGACAAGTTGGTATCAGAGCGTCTAGGTTCATAGGAGTCACAAGTCACAAGCTGGTTTATTAGAGTCTCGCGGATCGGTGCGGATACGTCTGTATCTATCTTGAGAGGCTGTAACTGTTAAGAACAATCATATTCTTTGAAATTTCGTGTCGTGCTAGTTACTGTCATCAAAATTCTAAATTTTATTCTACTCTTGCTCACAGATGGTGCGGACCTGTACCGGATGTACTGATGATCAGGAACCCGAGCTCCCAGCTAGAGGCAGTGGTCGGGGTAGAGGACGAGCATGCGGTGCAGCCCGAGCACCGGCGAGAGCAGAGTCGGAGGAGCCCCCTACAGCTACAGTTGGAGGGGTACAGGAGGTCCCTACTATTACTCCAGCCCTCTAGGAGACTTTGGCTCAGTTCCTGAGTGCCTTCAACACTCTGTCTCGGGCGGGACTACTCCCGATGGCTCCAGCTACATCCCAGGCCGGGGGAGGGGCACAGACTCCCTCAGCCCCTACTCCTGAGCAGAGGGTCCATATTGGGCAGGTTCCAGAGTATATTCCTATGCCCCCAGTAGCTCCAGCTCAGCATGAGGCTAGGGTTGCTGTTTTTGAGGTAGAGGAGCTCCGACTTGAGAGGTACAAGAAGTACCACCCACCTGAGTTCAGCGGATTAGCTTCAGATGACGCCCTGGGTTTTCTTGAGGAGTGTCATCACATTCTCCGCATTATGGGTATCGTGGAGACGAGTGGGGTTTCTTTCACCGCTTTCCAGCTGAGAGGAGCAGCCTATCAGTGGTGGCATGCTTTTGAGCTGATTAGTCCGGACGAGGCATCTTCACTTACTTGGGCTCAGTTCTCCGAGATGTTCTTACTTGAATTTGTCCCTCAGAGCCTCAGGGATGCTTTGCGTACGGAGTTTGAGCAGCTACGCCAGGGTACCATGACTGTGTCAGAGTATGCAGTCTGTTACAGCGATTTGGCTCGTCATGCACCAGCTTTGGTTGTCACTGTCAGAGAGAGGGTTCGACGATTTATTGAGGGACTCCACCCCAGTATTCGGACTAGCATGGCCAGAGAGCTGGAGACAGATATCACTTACCAGCAGGCCGTGAGTATTACCCGGAGGATTGAGATTCTGTTAGCCCGGGACAGGGAGGAGAGAGAGGCCAAGAGGTCTCGAGATACTGGTCACTTTTCAGGAGTTCGTGCACCAGCAGCACGCTATGGTAGGGGTTTTGTGAGTCTCCCCATTCATTTAGCCCTTCCAACAGCCATTGGTATTCCAGCTCCTCCTAGACCTTAGGAACCTTATTATGCACCACCAGTATCTCATGTGCCTCCTGCTCGAGGTGCTATCACTGGCCAGTCCAGCAGGCCAGTTCAGAGTCAGCAGCAACCGCCACGTCCTTCGAGGGGTTGTTTTATGTGTGGTGACCCTCGTCATATGATCATAGATTTCCCCAGAGCTAGGAGTGGTTCACCACCTCAGGCTTATCAGGTTCCACGTCTTCCACCGGGTCCTCCAGCTATTCTCCCAGCCCCAGCTGCTACCCCTCTCAGACAGCTCGAGGTGGAGGTCGGGGAGGTCGAGGTTGCCCTAGAGGGGGAGGCCAAGCCAGATATTATGCTCTTCCAGCTCGTTCAGAAGTCGTTGCTTCAGATTCGGTCATCACAGGTATTGTCCCTATTTGTCATAGGGATGCATATGTGTTATTTGATCCAGTTTCTACGTACTCATATGTATCTTCTTACTTTGCTTCACATTTGGGGATATCTCAAAATTCTTTGAGTTTCCCCGTATATGTTTCTACTCTTGTGGGAGATTCTCTTGTTGTAGACCATGTATATCGGTCGTGCTTGATTGTTATTAGTGGTTTTGAGACCAGGGCTGACTTACTATTACTCAGCATGGTCGATTTCGACGTTATATTGGGTATGGATTGGTTGTCTCCCTACTATGCTATTCTTGATTTTCACGCCAAGACCGTGACGATGGCTATGCCAGGACTACCGAGGTTAGAGTGGAGAGGCTCCTTAGAGTATACTCCCCGTCGAGGCAGGCTCAGCGGATGGTTGAAAAGGGGTGTGATGCGTATCTGGCTTATATGAGGGATGTTAGTGTTGAGACCCCTACAGTTGAGTCAGTCCCCGTAGTCAAGGATTATCCTGATGTTTTTCCAGCTGATCTTCGGGGTATGCCGCCCTACAGAGATATTGATTTTGGCATTGACTTGTTGCCAGACACTCAGCCCATTTCTATTCCTCCTTATCGCATGAATCCTCCTGAGTTGAAGGAGTTGAAGGAGCAGTTGTAGGATTTTCTTGACAAAGATTTCATCAGGACCAGTGTATCACCTTGGGGTGCTCCGTTGTTATTTGTGAAGAAAAATAATGGTTTGATGCATATGCGTATTGACTACCGACAGCTGAATAGGGTGACAGTGAAGAACAGGTACCCATTACCCCGCATTGATGATTTATTTGACCAGTTACAGGGTGCTAGGGTGTTCTCCAAGATTTATCTTCATTCGGGTTACCATCAGTTGAAGATTCTGGAGTCAGATATCCCGAAGACTGCCTTCAAGACCAGATATGGACACTATGAGTTCCTTTTTATGTCATTTGGGCTGACCAATGCCCCAGCAACTTTTATGCACCTGATGCACATCATATTTCGGCCTTATCTTGATACTTTCATCATCGTGTTCATTGTTGACATTCTGGTATATTCTCGGTCCCAGGAGGACCATGAGCAGCACTTGAGGACCGTGCTTCAGACATTGAGAGAGAAGAAGTTGTATGCCAAATTTTCTAAGTGTGAATTTTGGCTTGATTCTGTGGCATTCCTAGGCCATGTGGTGTCTTCAGATGGGATCAAGGTAGATCCGAAGAAGGTGGAGGCGGTGCATAGTTGGCCCAGACCATCTTCAGCTACTGATCCGTAGTTTCCTTGGTTTGGCTGGGTATTATCGCCATTTTGTGGAGGAACTTTCATCCATTGCAGCGCCCATGACCAGACTGACCCAGAAGGGTGCCCCTTTTATATGGACTGAGGAGTGTGAGGAGAGCTTTCAGAAGCTCAAGACAACCCTAACTACAGCTCCTGTGTTGGTATTACCTACCGGTTCCGGGTCCCATACAGTCTATTGTGATGCTTCGAGGATTGGCCTGGGAGCGGTGTTGATACAGGAAAGTAGGGTGATTGCCTACGCGTCCAGACAGTTGAAGGTGCATGAGAAAAACTACCTTGTTCATGATCTCGAGTTGGCAGCGATTGTTCACGCCCTGAAGATATGGCATTATTATTTATATGGCGTTCCCTGTGAGATATTCACAGATCACCGGAGCACATATTCAGGCAGAAGGATCTCAATTTGCGCCAGCGTAGGTGGTTGGAGTTACTCAAGGATTATGGCATCACTATACTATACCAACTGGGGAAGGCCAATGTGGTGGCCAACGCCTTGAGTCGCCGGGCGGAGAGTTTGGGGAGTTTGGCATATCTTCATGCAGCTGAGAGGCCTCTAGCCTTGGATGTTCAGTCCTTAGCCAGTCAGTTCGTGAGACTGGATCTTTCTAAGCCTCGTCGGGTATTTTCTTGTGTTGTTGCTCGATATTCTCTTTATGACTGCATTCGGGAGCGCCAGTATGATGATCCCAACCTTCTAGCTCTTCAAGATAGGGTTCGGCAGGGTGATGCCAGGGATGTGACCATAGGTGATGACGTTGTGATGAGGATGCAGGGTCGGATTTGTGTGCCCAATGTGGATGGGCTTCGGAGTTGATTCTTGAGGAGGCCCTTAGCTCGCGGTATTCCATCCACCCGGGTACCGCAAAGATGTACCAGGATCTGAGACAACACTATTGGTGGAGAAGGATGAAAAAGGATATAGTGGAGTTTGTAGCCAAGTGTCTCTACTGCCAGTAGGTCAAATATGAGCATCAGAGACCGGGAGGGCTACTTCAGCAGATTGAGCTTCCAGAGTGGAAATGGGAAGGGATCACCATGAACTTCGTGGTTGGACTTCCTCGGACTTTGAAGAAGTTCGATGCTATTTGGGTGATGGTGGATCGGCTGACTAAGTCAACCCATTTCATTCCTGTGTTGACTACATACTCCTCCGAGAGGTTGGCGGAGATTTATATCAGGGAGATTGTTCGCCTCCACGGTGTTCCGGTATCTATCATTTCAGACAAAGGTACACAGTTCACTTCACAGTTCTGGAGAGTCGTTCAGCAGGAGTTAGGCACCAGGGTGGAGTTGAGCACGGCCTTTCACCCTCAGACGGACGGGCAGTCCGAGCGTACGATTCAGATTCTTGAGGATATGCTCCGTGCCTGTGTGATGGATTTTGGAAGGTCATGGGACCGATACTTGACACTTGTAGAGTTTTCTTATAATAACAGCTACCAGTCCAGCATTCAGATGGCGCTGTATGAGGCTTTATATGGTAGGCGGTGCAAGTCTCCAGTGGGATAGTTTGAGTAGGGCGAGGCCCGATTGTTTGGTACAGATTTGGTCCAGGACGCCCTGGACAAGGTGAAGGTTATTCAGGAGAGACTTCGCTCAGCTCAGTCCAGGAAGAAGAGTTATGCGGACCGGAAGGTTCGTGATTTGGCATTTATGGCTGGTGATCAGGTTTTGCTTCAGGTATCGCCTATGAAGGGCGTCATGAGGTTCGGGAAGAAGGGTAAGCTGAGTCCGAGATTTATTATCCCTTTTGAGGTGTTGCGACGTGTTGGGGAGGTTGCTTATGAGCTAGCCTTGCCTCCTAACCTAGCAAGATTTCATCCGGTATTCCACGTCTCCATGCTCCGGAAGTATCGCGGTGACCCGACTCATGTTTTGGATTTCATTTCAGTCTAGTTGGACAAGGATTTATCATGCGTTGAGGAGCCATTAGCTATATTATATAGACAAGTCAGAAAGCTCAGGTCAAAGGATATTGCGTCAGTAAAAGTTTAGTGGAGGGGTCAGTCGGTCGAGGAGGCGACTTGGGAGACCGAGCATGATATGCACAATCAGTACCCTCATCTTTTCACAGCTTCAGGTATGTTTCTATACTCGTTCGAGGATGAACGATTTTCTTAAGAGGGGGAGAATGTAACGACCCGGTCGGTTGTTTTGAGAGTTAGCGCCCCGATCCCTATTAATTGCTTTTCCCATATCTATTTGTGTTATTTATAACTTGTCGGAGCGTTGAGTGGTGAAATTTGGAGTAATTTTGGATACATAGTCCTTTAATGTGAATTTTAGATTTAGAAATCGGACCGTAGCTAGAACTGTGTGAAGACGAATCCGGAATGGAATTCTGTCAACTCTGTTAGCTCCGTTGGGTGATTCGGGGTAAGGAGCGAGTTCGGAATGTGTTTTCGAGGTCGGTTGAGATTTAGGCTTGAATTGGTGAAAGTTAGAATTTCGGCGATTTCGGCCGATAGGTGAAATTTTTATATCAGACTCGGAATGGAATTCCAAAAGCGACAGCAGGTCTGTATTTCAATTTGTGACCTGTGCGCAAAATTTGAGGTCATTCGGACGAGTTTAGACGTGATTCGGCATCGGATGTGGATTTTAGAAATTTCATAAGTTCTTAGACTTGAATCTATGCATATTTAATGATTTTTATGTTATGATATGTGTTTTTAAGGCTCAACCAAGTTTGAATGAGGTATTAGGGTTTATTAGTAGTTTTGGTTGAGGTCCCGGGGGCCTCGGGTGTTCAAACGCGCATATTTTTGGCCTAGTCTTCAGCTATTTTTCTGGTTTTTAGAGCAGCAGGTAATCATTCAGTGCGATCGCGTGTTCAGGACCGCGATCGCGTAGAAAAATTTTGGGCCCAGCTATTTTTGGTTAGTGCGATCGCAGCAGGGGGATCGCGACCGCATAAGGTCATTGGGCCGGGCAGGGGGAGTTTTGCTCTGTGCGTTCGCGTGGGCCTAGCTGCGAACGCATAGGGTCCAGTCCGGTGTGTTCCGCGATCGCAAGTGCTACTGTGTGACCGCACAGTGTCCAGTTTAAAGGGGGTGAGGCTTACTATATGCGATCGCATCCGTATGTCCGCGATCGCACTTCGCAATTTAGGCCTGGGCAGAATATTAAAACCCATTTCAAGGGGTTAAGCCTATTTTCACCATTTTCGAATTTTGGAGCTCGGGAAAGGAATTTTTTGAAGACTTTTCACCTGGGCAACTTGGGTAAGTGATTTCTAACCTACTTAGATCAATTTCCATGATTTCTAACTTAAATCTGGTCCTTAGAATTCGAATTTGGGTGGAAGATTTGAGAAAAATTTGATAAACTTCATAGACCAAATTATTGAGTTTTGATTGGGTTTTTGACCTCCGATTTGATAGATTTTCATATGTTTAGACTCGTGAGTAAATGGGTGTCCGAAAAATATAATTTTTACCTGATTTCGAGACGTGGGCCCGGGGAACCTTTTGTGCGAATTCCCTAATTTCGTGTATTAGCTTCGAATTTATTAGCTATTTTGATTCCTTAAAGTGTTATTTACATTATGCAATCGAATTTATTAGATTTGGGCCACCCGGAGTCGGATACTCGTGGCAAGAGCATGGTATTGAGTTGATTAGCGCAGTCAGGGTAACTGGCTTGCCTAACTCTGTGTTAGGGACTTCCCCTTAGGCATTTTTATACTGATTTTTGTTATGTGGACGCCGTGTATGTGAGGTGACGAGTGCGTACACAGGTCATAGTTGCTAAATTTCACTTTTTCCTTCCATGGCATCACTCATTTTCATTCTTTATTATTGTTCCCTGTCTTAACTGAGTAGTTAGCTTAAGAATAAGCATGATCACCTGTCTTTACTTGATTTCCGCTTAATTGCTACTAGTTGCACCATGCTTAGGTAGTTTTACTGTATTATTGCATGTTGATTTTCCTGAACTGCTTAAGTAAGTGGTATCTGACTTACTTCTGCGTTGCATATTTAAATTGGGACTACGGACCGAGATCTTGGAGCTTTCCTCCTGTACCGCATTGCATATTTAAATTGGGACGACGGACTGAGATCCAGGAGATTTTCCTCTGTACTGCATTGCATATTTAAATTGGGACTACGGACTGAGATCCGGGAGCTTTCCCCATGTACTGCATAGCATATTTAAATTGGGACTACGAACTGAGATCTGGGAGCTTTTCCCTTGTACTGCATTGCATGTTTACTGTTGAGATATATGTTGTGTTGAGCCGAGGATTCTTTTTCTGTTATTATTTCTTTTAGTTCCATTAATTCTGTTTATCAATGCTTATCTATATTTCACTGTTTAGATTTATAACTTTCTTGTTTTAAAATTCAGTAGGGCCTCAACCTGACCTCGTCACTACTTCACTGGGGTTAGGCTTGGCACTTACTAAGTACCGAATGTGGAGTACTCACGCCCTTCCTGCGCATGTTTTCCCCATGTGCAGATCCAGGTACCAGGGCACCGTACAGTGGCTAGGCGTATCTGAGCAGCTGTTTAGGAGATCAAGAGGTAATTCTTCCGTGTCCGCAGGATCTCACGAGTCTCCTTCCTACTCCAGTATAGTTATAGAAGATATATATATATATATACATACATACATTTTCCTTACTCCTTTGTATAGAGCTATAGTAGTTCAGCGTTTGTGACTTTGTGATATTCCGGGTTTTGGGAAAGTAAAAGCTGTAAATGCCGAGCGACTAAATTTTATAGTATTGCTTCTTCTTTACTGTTTCTGTTATTTCTTTGTCTTATTTTCCGCAAATTTTTAGGCTTACCTAGTCGTAGAGACTAGGTGCCATCACGAGATCGTTCAGAGGGTAACTCGGATCGTGACAGAGATTAATGTAAATGGTAGATATGGATCATGAACAATAAACAATGAAAGATAATGATATGGACCTACATCACATGGGATGACAAGACTACTAAGAAACTACATATAAGGTATGAACTACAATGCTGCCATGAAAGACTATACAACAAAAGTTAGCCAACAAGGCATACCAACTATACATGAGTCGAAACCTGTCTATGAGCCTCTAAGGGATCATAAGTGATACAAAATTGCCGGAACAGGGCCCCGACATACCCATAATATCTATAACAAAAATACATACCAAGACCACGGCAAGTCCGGAGAAGGGATCTTGCTAATAACCGTTGAGCTGGGAAGCCTACTGTGGTGGGGGAGCTGCGTCTACCTGTCTATCAGGACCTGCAACACGACATGCAGCGTCCACAAATAAAAAGAACGTCAGTCGAATAAAGTACAAAGTATGTAAGGCAGGAAAGTATAAGTAAGAACAGTAACGTAAACAGGGATAGAGTATATACAACCTCTAACATATAGGTACCACTGAGGGATACTGACATGAAATGTGTGATACATATATATATACATATATATATATATATATATATATATATATATATATATATATATATATAACTT